>JANHGN010003665.1:151188-311584 GCA_024605025.1 Megaceryle maxima | reverse complement strand
ATTTTTTTTTTTTTTTTTTTTTTTTTTTGTCCTTAATTTAGGTGCCTTGCAAGATCTTGGCCATTCTTCTTCATTTTTTCTTCCTGAGTGCTTTTGCATGGATGCTGGTGGAAGGATTTCATCTTTACAGTATGGTGATCAAAGTATTTGGGTCGGAAGAGAGCAAGCACTTATATTATTATGGAATTGGATGGGGTAAGCATTGAGTAGCTACTTGCTTTAAGTCTCCTCACTGTAGGAAAATATTATATTCAGAAGAGTAAGCAAAATCTTGCTATGATCTTATGATCATAGTTTGCCTTAATGAGAGTAGGTCTGTTGGATAAGAATATGCATAATTTTTCTGACTGTAATCAAACTTTAAAATGTATAGACTCAAAACCTAATTCCACTGCAGTGAATTCCACGGCCTCACTAGGTCAAATCAGATCCTTAAGTACCAAATCAATAGCAACAGTGTGGGAGGGAGGTCTTAGTGCACTGGTACATACGTTCTCTGATTCTGACTGACAGCACTGCAGTCTATCTGCATTCTGCAATCTATACATGACAGATGGGCACAGTAGTACACGGGTATCACAAGTTGTCGTTAGTTGATGTTATGTAACTTGAAATGCTTAGATGAAAAAGGCTACAAAGCACCTCAATATTATTACTTAAAAAAAGCCCTGTAGTCCTATGACACAGGAATCTCACAGATAACAATTCACAGCTTTTTAAATGCAGTAATGAAAGCATAATCTGTGTGTATACTGAGGAGTGGAAACTGAATATTTTGTTCCAGGCTCTTCACAGCAGATGAAAGTGAGCTTGCTTTCACTGTCCTGGAAGTACAGCAATGATGCTTGATAAAACCATCACAGTTAGAAGAAGAAAACCTCATACACTGAGTCAAAAGGAGAGATATAAAGAGATAGCAAAGAAATATCTGTAATTACAGATAATTTCAAAATATGATAAACCATGCATTATCTGTCCCCCCCCAAATTCATTTGGAAGCTGAATGAAAACCAATTATACCAATAATGCAGACCTACTGCAGTCATAATTGGAATATTCAATACCTATTGGCACCATGCAGGTCTGGGTGACCGTAATAACGTTCACTTATATATACATTTCAACAGCTGCCTACTTGTCTTCTTTTTGAATATGGCCTATTTTATTTTTTTATTCATCATTCCTCTTTCATTTTTAAACCTTCTTCTTAGCAGTTCTAAGGACTATTTGATACAGTCCTCTGGTGAATACGGTATCTGCTAGACTGAGGGGACAGACTGCAGTTTGGTTAGTTAGAATTTTTTTTCTTTGCCCGCACTGTTTCTCTGTGACAGGTCAAAAAGTATCACATACCCTTATACTGGTTGCTTTGAGAAATTTTTTGTCTCTTAAGGAATGGCCAGTTTGCATATGTAAAAATTTTTTTTTTTTTTTCTTTTTCCAAAACAACTACTCAAGATAGACTAAGTGGAGTAGTTAATCTTTTTCATGCACATAGACACAAAAGTAAGAGAACCTAGGCAGGCTGAGGGTTGAAGACATTGGAGATTTGTAGGTACTTGTAGATTCAGCGCTAAGCGTAGTGAAAACTGCTGATATTAGAGTGGTTTCTTTTAGATTTATTTAATCCAGAGGTCATGGAATACAAATCCAAGTGGATCAAACTAAAGAAAATATTCTCATAAGCCCCTGACAGCTTTCTCCTTCAGCAATGTTATGTAAAAAGCCACCAGTTAATAAAATAGTTAACTGGCATTTATTACGCTGGGGTATTTGCTTATAGCAGATGCTTTGATTAACTCAATTTACAATCAGTCATTAATTACCTTATGAAAATAAATTACTGATTTATATGTGTCGCAATGCACCTTTGCCCTTTTTTTCCTGGCATTTTGTGTAAGGTTTATTCATTGTAAAATGGCAGTGATCTACAAAGTGATTTAGAAGACGCACAGATAAATGTGGCATCTGACTGTGATATGACTAGTACTAAATGTTGCATTTTGCCTCATTTTATTGTAATATGATTGCTACCACTCGGTAGTAATTAGCACAATGAGTACATAGCCTATTGGTACATGGATGTTAAATGTGGTTACTAAAAAGTCTCATCAGTGGCATTTGGAGTAAAGCTTTGGAGGATAATCCCTCAAGCCCAACAGTACGCGTTTGTCATCAAAACAGATGCACGTAGCAAAACACAGGAGGTACCAGCAGAAGTTTCTATATCAATTATTCCAGCAATTATCTTATTGACAATGATTGTGTAAGAAACCTGTCGGCAAGCTCTATTTCTTAAATGTAGCAAAGTTACTGTTGAAGGCAAATAGTGGAAGGTATCATCCATAAAACAGTAAGACATTTCTCTGCGTAAACCTTTCAGAAGTCCTTTTTTTTGACAAATATTTTAATTTTGGAAAGCACATTCCAATTATTATTCCTACAATGACTTGGAACAAAATATGTTTTCTGAAATGCAGTAAATCTACCATGTTGCTGGAAAAGTACTTTGTATTGCTTTCTTTTTTTCTGCATAGCTCAAAGTATTTATATTAGAATTAAATGTTGAATTTCCTTAATCACATCTGACATCGTGTCATTGCTGCAAGTGTGTCTAAACATTGCTGAAGTAATTTAACTAGGCAACTGCATTCCGAATTGTTTATCACTTCATAAACACCAGGGCAACCTTCATTCAGTCAACAGCATCGACACTCACTGTCTGGTATGTAATTTTAATGCTCATTCAGTTGGTAATGGATGTTGCTGAATAATGATGTTTTTAGAGAGAAAATCCACACTGCAGTGTTCCCTGCTTAAAGGCTTAAAAGACACCCAGGTTTGTCAGTTCCCCACTTTCTCTTTTGTTAGCATGCTGGCACGGAATATGAACAGAAATGTGAAAGTACTGCCTTCAGCAAGTACTTTTGCAAGTCTCGCAAGGCTGTGGAAAGAGGCAAAAAAAGTTTTATCCTAAAATTGTTTTGTTTGGCTCCTAAAATGAGGATAAGTTTGCATTTGAATGCAGCTGTCAAAAGGAAGTTGAGCCTTCTTGTGCCATCCTGAGACTATTTTCCAGTATCTAAGGAAAATGTCTGGGTTTTTTTTTACACTTTGGCTTAGCTAATTATTACACTGACCAAAGACGATTGAAAGAAGTTGGAGACAAGGATGTCTCATCTCATGTTAGTCAAAACAGATAGTTAATTTCTTTGTTCTTTCAACTGAAGTGTAAATGCATTTGACTTGCAAACTCATAGTCCCTGGAATAATGAATGACAGATGCCAGTTCTGAATTTGAAACCCCAGACTTCTTATTTAAGCATAAAAAATGTGCAAGGAACATGTATAGAAGTTTGAAAAGTTTCTATTAATGACAAATTGAAACTGGAGGCAGTAAGAGGAGATAGGGACAAGGAACTCTACACTGCCACTGATCTCCTAACAGCTATTGAGTCTTCTGAGCGGCATTGCTTCTGTAATATGAATTCAACAGTAATCGGAGAGACAGGATACCAAATGTGCAGAGTTCATTGAAGTTTCTGTGTATTATCTTTAGTCCCAAGTGTGCTAAAATTACCTCAAAGACTGCAGCTGTCAGGAATTCAAAGAAAGCAAAATTTGAGGAACCTTTAAAACTACCTTGAGGTTGATGGAAAAAACCAACTTTGTTGCCTTGGTGATTCAGCATAACACACGCAGATCATTGTGGAGAAGCTTTTCCCACCCATTTGTAGGATGCTGACAATACAGTTTGTGATACTGAAAATTCTTGCTGTGGCACTTTGGCCTTAACATATTTTCCTATTTCAGACAATTTCCTTTCCTTTAGAGAATGTCCTGAGCTGTCAAAAGGCCTAAATTTCTTTATTTGCTGTTGCTTGCTGTAGTCCCAGACTTCTGCATAGGTCCAGTCTAACGCAGCAGAAGAAAAAGAAAAATGACAGGAAGTTAACTTCTACAAAACCCACGGAGAAATATACTTTTCCCAATCAAGTAAAACAGATCCTTTCTGTATTGGAAGGAAATATACTTTCATTTGTGTCTAATGCATCATCTTTCTCAATAAATGACATATTTGGGCTTTTAGAATTAATGTCCTAAAATTGCTTTGAATTGTCTGCCCCAGAGTTTCTATAGCCTGTCTGTTTTCTTTTGCTGTGTATAGAAGACAAGAGACACTTTCAAAACACAGCATACAGATTTACAGGGTTTTTTTTCCATTTTATTTATCATTAGTGCCTCAGAAGCATAAAGTAAATGGATTCCATGTGAAGTTTACTGCTGAATAAGAGGACCTAGCTGACATTCATTTTAGACTTTCCCCTAGGGACTGTATTTAGGCTGAATTCAGGGAAAAATCTGTTTGAGCAAGGATTGTGTTATTTGGCTTCCTGTACCAGGTATTGAGAGCTTAAGCCTGCTCTGCAGGCTGTATTTTGCTGCTAAGTTTGTGAAGTAGCTTTAAATCAGCTGGCTTGGGGACCCAGGGAACTTGAGCTGGAGCAGCACATGGCTCCACGTGGGTTTATTTGCCCCACTTGAATGTGATGCTGCATTGCTCTAGGACTACAGAGACACCAGGGCCATCGATCAGCTGCCAGAAAGGTGTGTTAGAACATTATCATCGGATACTGTGCTCTGGAAAACACAATCTGTTACATCATAAATTCAGCAATTGGGAGTAGGGTTGGTGAGTGTATTTGTAGCATCTACTGAGGAAAGCATTCAGATACATTAAAAAAACATCACCATAATTCTTTTGTGGATGATAACCAGTGCCAGCACAACATTAACATTACCTATTATGGGTGCAGACTAAACTTTACAGTGCTTATGTAATTATTACTAACAAAAGATTAAGCAAACACCCTTACTTTTGTGTATAATGTATAAACTGGATGAATTCTTCAGTCCAGATCAAATCTTATGATCCCCTTAGGATAAATATATTGTTGTCAAACTTTATGGAATTTATTGGATGGCTGTTTCTTAAAGGAAAAATACTCCAATTCACTGTAACAAAACCTTGATTCTGCCTCCATTGCCATTATCTCTCTAATATTTCTTGTTAATGCAAAGAAAAGGCAAACACTGCACTACAAGCTGCAGACTATTTTATTCTCACTGACTTAACAGCTCTTTTTATGCAGATGACTGCTCTATGTTTCATCTGCATAAGTTTTATTATCTTCCAAAGGAACTCTGTATTTAATTTTCTTCTTCACTGCCATTTAAAACTGATAAAGAGTCATGATAAATCCTTTGAATATCCAGCATTTGACTTGGAAAAAAAAAGGTAGACCAAAAGTATAAAGGAGAGTTAGTTGGGCAAAGGTATTTTTGCTTCTGTGACAAAGTCATTGCTGTGGAAAGACAACTTGCATTGGAAGACAGTGTCAATCAATATCTACTCAGCAACTGAAGATGTGATTGGGAATGTGTAGACATACCTGTGGGACCTTTAGTCCAGGTAACTCACATAGCCATGACACGCCAACTTTCAGCAGACAGGCTTGTGTCTGTGCTTAAATGCTCTGTTGAACATAATTAAGATTGATTCTTGTTCAGATATGTGTAGGAATTTCCTTTCCTGAATAGACAAATATGATAGTAAACTCAAATCCTGCCTTTGCTTAGGTTTTACACAAATGTGACTTCTAAGGAGTTATTCCTGATTTGGACAAGCATGGCAGAGCAGAATCAAGTTTATGGCATCTTAAACTCCATCCTGAAGATTGGATTTCAGAATCTAGGACCTAAATAATGTTTGTAGATGCTGCTTCTTAGGTACTGTGTATCTGTTTATAAATAAAAGGTGCTTCTAGCCACAGTCACTGCAGAATAAAAATACTTCTCCCAAAAATTATAGTTCTGTCATTACAGGAAAATTTTACAGAATTTTATGGGGATGATATTGGTAAGATTAAGCAGAAATTGCTTGTCAGAGAATTTTTTAAAACCTCATGCAGAAAATTGAAACTTTAAGCTGTCTTGTATAATACTCTGCCTGGGACCTGGTTATTAAATTCCATAAGATGATAAAAACCCAAACCTTCACATTTTATTAAATCATACAGGAATTAACAAACAATAATTTCATATTTAAAGGGTCGAAGTTTTACTATATTCAGAACTGTTGGCAAGAAAAACCTCACTTCTTCTTGAGCTCCTGGCCTGGAAAGCTGTGCTAAAGTGGGACAACGGGGTATTGCAGCACAGGGGGCCAGGGACATGCAGCTGCCCCTGACAGCAGGACCATAATTGTCTGCCTTTGTATAACTGCTGTAAAGCATTCCTCCACCTCCCAGGATGCAGCACACTGGAACTGTCAAAACCCATCTGGAAACACAGTCTACTTTAAATACAGAAATGTTGTAAAGCTATTACATATTTATGTTAAGATAAGTCTTGGTGGGGGATCTGAATTTGCTTTTGTCTCTTCATAACTGCCTTCACTGCTGTGTGTGATGCTCTGGATAACCTAAATGTCACCATTTCTGCCCTCCTAGCTGCTAGTTGTACACCCCTGTGAGAAACTCAACTTTGATTTCTAGATTGTTTTGAATTCTTGGACAAGGTGCACTTAGGTGGGGTCAAGTGGTTAAAATAAGCCTGATATTGCTTCAGAGGATATCACTGTTTCAATAGCTAGAGACAGAAATTACATAAACAACCACCAGGCTGAAAAAGGACTGTGATTCTCCATGAAATTAGCACTAATACAGTGTAACTGTTAAACTAGTACTTCATTGAAAAGTCAGTTTTTTTATCTGACAGCTGAGAAAACGTGTTGTATTATGCAGCTGCAGGAGGATCTCAAGTTAGAATTAATACTAAAATTACTCAGAGCTATTCTGTTGTCCATACAAAATTTAGCTGAACTGGCAGGGTTTACTGGAAGATGTACTTTTGTTGCTAATATTGACTGACTTTGCCTTTTTTCAGGCTGCCCACTTGTGATTTGTGTAATTTCTGCAATGTCATCCCTAGACAGCTATGGAAAAAGTGGCAAGTGAGTATGGAAATGTCTTCAGTCCAGGTGCAATAAGGATGAAAAAAAATCTGATCGGAAGAAAAACGTTTCAATGTGTTAACAAGGCCCTAGTTCTGCAAGATCCTGCTGAGGAGTAGGGGAGGTAGCCTGCAGAAGCACGTCTGTTGTAAAAGCATATACTTAGACGCAGAAGCCTAAGGTTTGCTTTTCACTGCTGAGATGATGCACAAAAAACTCCTGAGATGTTATGCCTATTTCACCCCTTTTGCTGCAGAAGCTTTAAGGCCTCCTACAGTGAGCTCCCTGCTCACCCCATGCACAGAGTAAAGTGTGGGCTGAAACATTTCTTAGTAGATGAGAATAATCTTTGATTGAAGAGAATTAAACTTTTGAAGAAAACTGCAGTTAAACATCTGAAGATCTAGAATGGGTATTGTTAAAAATCTTGAAAATTATGTTCCTTTCTAATTTGGAAAAAGAAAAGCTTGATTTATCTGAAAAAAACACCATTGGATTCAGTCCCACCATAATGTAACAGAAAGATTTTGAGTGAGGGTTTTTTTCTGTGTGTGTGGTAAACTAGCTTATATTGTCACTGCTGTGCAACTGACATCGTGTTTCCCAGTGTCTTCCTCACTACCACCCAGGCAAGGCAGGGAGGGCTTCAATTTGTCTCTTGCTACAATGACAGTGTTCTCACAGCACTGAAATGACTGCCTGTGATACAGAGTACAAGAACAACAAATAGCAAATAAAACCTTTCCTTTCTTCCCATCTTTCCGCCCCTAGCGCTATTTGAAGGCGTGCTGGGGCAGATTTCTGTCACTGCCTCTCTGTGAGACACAAATCAAAATGAGATCCTGCCTCAGATTCCCAGAGCATGAGGAGAAAAGGAGCTTCTTATTGATGTTCTATCATGTCCCTTGCTTTCAAAATTCATTGGTCTTTTTGCACTATCTTTGAGTCTCTTTTTTAATTAAGAACAGTACTAATTAAATGACCGTGTATTTCATCTAAAAGCGTTCTGATTTTTCTCTGCAGCTGCTGGCTTTCATTACAGAATGGAGCAATCTGGGCTTTTGTGGCACCGGCACTGTTTGTCATTCTGGTAGGTAAACCCATGGCTGCTGCTATTTTCCTGTTGCACGGCTGTGTCAGCCACACAGCAGAAGTAGCTGAAGGTCTGATGTCAGTCCTTGTGCCAGGCCAGTGAAACAACAGAGATGAATGGTCCAGAATTACTTTTTCTTCCTCCAATTTTTGTGTCATACATGGTTGTGTATTAGTTTATGCATATTAATTCTCACACTGTTCATTTCACCATCCCAAGACAAAAATACAGCCTAAAATACTGGGACAGCCCTCTTCTGAAACAGCCCTGTTGGGGCTGTTTATAACTGTGTGAAACCAAGTAATCTTGAGAGTTTTAATAATTCTCAGAAAGATCCCAAAAAAGAATGAACTCTGTGGTTTGTGTTTCATATAAACCAGTAAAAGCTGAAAGGCTGGTTCCACCCCACTGGTATTGGAAGCTCTTGCTTTGGCAAGTGCCCTCAGGGAAGATGATCGTCAGAGCTTGCAAGCAGTTAGCAGCTGGCAGGAAGGGGTTAAAACAGCAGCCTGAGCTGTCACCCTTGGGGTGAGCTCAGGGGAAGGTAAGAAGCTTCCCCTCCAGATCTGTCTCCTTATAGCAACAAGGAATTTGGGCTGTTCCTCTGATTTTGAATTCTCTGTCAGGTATGGCAGTTCGTCTGGCTGATCAAGGCAGGGCTGTGAAGGAGATCTTGCTGGGGTTCAGGTGGCTGCTGCAAACACCTCTGCCAGCTGTAATGAATATCATCTTTCCAGGGGAGGGTGTAGGTTCATGGCTCTGATGCTGATACATGAGCACTCTACAGCAGTTTAATTATGCCCACACATTAAATTACAGTGAGTTGTATCTTAATCACTGTGATTAAGGAGTCAGGGGTGTTCACAGGGATTAAGTGGGAGATTATTCCTCTTCAACACTGTTTCCAATAGTTTGATTGATCAGCTTATCTATGAATTTTGCTGCAGGTTATAATGTCAGAGTGACAGTATGAACATGGAATACACTCACTTATTAATGAAATCAGGTTGTCTTTAAAGCTTTACTTAGATTTCAAAGACTTAACCCAAACGTAGACCAGAATCTGCCTGCTGTGGTGTTTAAGGAGAGTCAGGTAAAATAAGATCACAGGTATCAAAGGGTGTCAGGGGTTGGAAGGGACCTTGCAGGTCTTCGAGTCCAACCCCCCTGCCAGAGCAGGACCATAGAATCCAGCACAGGTCACGCAGGAATGCAGCCAAGTGTGTTTTGAAAATCTCCAGAGAAGGAGACTCCACAACCTCTTTGGGGAGCCCGTTCCAGTGCTCTCTGACCCTTACAGTAAAGAAGCTCCTCCTCATGTTAAGATGGAACCTCTTGTGCCCCAGCTTATATCCATTCCCCCTTGTCCTATCACAGGGCAGGAGTGAGAAGAGGCTGTCCCTTTCCTCTTGACACTCAGCCCTCAGATATTTATAAACGTTTATCAGATCCTCTCTCAGTCTTCTCCAGACTAAAGAGCCTCAGATGTCTCAGCCTTTCCTCATAAGGCACATGTTCCAGTCCCTTCAGCATCCTTGTAGCCCTCCTTTGGACTCTCTCGATCAGATCCCTGTCTCTCCTGACTGCTTGCATGGAGTAGCATCAAAAAGGGCCACCGACTTTACTTTGTGCTTCCCTAGGAAAGCTAGGATTCCATGGAAAGGACAGACAAACTTCCACAAAATTCATCACACAGGAAAACCCCACAAGTCCCTCTCACAAGCCAAAGGAAGGACAGAGAGCTACATATATAGAACTCATGTTTACCATTGCATATCTCTATAACTATTTGGCAAACAGAAGGAGGTTCCTTGGCTGAACTTTTCCATCACAAGCAATTTTACACTGCAGCTGAGTGGCAATCCTAACATTTGCCTGGAAGACAGGGAAATCAGCACCTCGTACAGGCAGCCCAACCCAATCCAGCATCTTCCATCCAGGGTACAACCTCTGAAAAACTAGCCTATATAAACATATATTAAAAAGATGATGAAAACCGTTGTTATATTGATGTGACAAATGGTCTCATGGTAGCATTTTAATCAAATTATTAATGGCAACACTGGAAAGTCCCTATGCAGTAAAGGAAGAATTTCTTTTACCTAAGTAAAAGCATGTACATGGATATAAGAAATGTTCTGCACTGGATTAGAGCTGGCTAAACAGCTCTGGACAGTGTTCCAATAAACTTAACTGCTTGTTGGCCTGTGATTTGGATCGTCTGTATGCGAGTTTTTATTTGGAGATATGTAGATACTGATGATTGGAGAGCAATTAAAATAATCTAATATTCAAAGGTCTCCTTTTCACATTAGCACTTGCTTTCTGGCCATTGTTCAGCAGCACTGGAGGAAATAAGATGCAACCAGGAAAATCAAATCTTTCCCAGCAGCTGTCCAAAGATGGTATTAATCAAAACATGCCAGATAGTGAAATACTTACTCACCTGAGTGAGCACAGCCTTCAACAATTTGCATGTGTAGTTGCTTGTCAGTGAAAGTAAGGTTTTAACTGTCTGGCTCTCACTTATGATACATCATATTTGTGCAGCCCAAGTTATATTCTTGTAGGGATACAAATATTTTGAGAAAGAGTGAGCTCACAAGTTTGATCCATGTAGAGCAATATGTTAAATAGTCTAAACCCAGCTCTGCCCAGAGGAGCAGCAAGCTAGCTGACAAATTATTCTCTCTAGGCATTGAATATGCGAGCTGAAAAATGTGTTAGTGCCTGTAGGGAAATAACAAGGCTAAACACTATTTTGTGTGTGCATGTGTGCCTGTGCTCTTTAAATAACAAATTAGCCACTAGTTGCATGAGCTAGTCTTTAGCTTTGAAAATACTTCTCAAAAGCAGTTTTTGACTACTTCCATCCACAGTTTCTCTCTGCCAAGAAAAAGGATTATGCTGTGAAGAAAACAGGGGGACTGCTCTTTTCAACTCCCACTCGCTAGAGACTAGGCAGAAACAGTCTCCTTTTGTCCTGCTGCAGCCTCACAGGCAATATAGACATCATGGAGCCTTAAAACGGAATGATGTGGTGGGAGTGTGACTGGGAAAAAATACTCACACATACTTTTCTAGGGAGTAATTCACAGAACCTCCTAACCTGATATGGATTCCCATACCCAGTGTTCTTTCTTTGGGGTTTGAGTCAAGGGGATGTTATGAAGGAAATTGTTTCTTCTACATGTAGGTCTTTTGGCTTTTACCTGCCTCTTAAGGTTTAAAGATCACTCTCCTCCCACCCCACAGACCACAACACACAAGCCTCTACAGCAGCCTCCTAAGGCAGCTTCACCAAAAAAAAAACCAAGTTGCATTTGAAAACCAAATGAATCTCAGCCAAAGTTGGCCTGGGACATGTCTTCAACATGAAAAAAAAATCCTTGACAAAGCACCTGAGTGTTTGGAATAAGACATTAAAACTTCTGGCAGAAGGCTTTGTTTGTTATCAACCATCTGCTGCCTTGGTGTGTTTCCATAGATATGACAGAATTAAAGAAATTCTGCAGAGAACATCTGTGTGCACAGAGCAGTGGGTGTGCTGCAGAGTGAACAATCCATTGTAGCGGGGAGACACTGGGCTGTAGTGGCAAGTCCTTTCTATTGTTTTCCCTGTAAACAGCTATTTTCCTGGTGGGTTTTTTTTTTTTTTTAAGAAGTCTTTTGGGTAAACGGTTTTTTTATGGAGCTAAATGATTTTCATTAGCATATTAACAGTTCTATGCTGTGGGCTCATCAGCTTTGTGACCAGTGTCTTCAGATGGGATCCATGGAACTTGGGTCCCAGGCTGAGATTGCCATCGCTTTTTTCAGCTGGCATTTGCTTATGAATATTCAGTATATAAGAAAATATCTCACTTATACCTGCTGATCATATATGCTGCAGTAAGTTCTGTTGCCTCATGTTATTTATTCATGTCTTTATGTGCAGAATTAAGACAATTCCTGTATGTTGAATAGCATCTCACTCTGCAGGTAGGACCACTGACTGAAAAGGGTTGAATTGTGTCCCTTATTAGACATCATTCATCATGGGAAAAGGTGACAGAACTGGATCTATAGCCCTCAGACAGCAGGATTCCTCAGAGGCATTGACTTAAGCGCTGTGCTGGGTTAGAGCATAAATAACAGTCCACAGCTGTTAAGTTTCTCATTCTTTCTTATTAGCACCCAGTTATGAGGACTTTTGCTATTTTAAAATTAAACTCCTTCATTATTTTAATATTAAATTCCTTCATTATTTTAAAATTAAATTTCTTCATACTTAACCAACAGGAAAGTATGCAATGGTTTTTTTCAAACAAGGTTACACATTATAAGGATTAATATTAGGAAAGAGTAGAAGCCAGGGATCTGTTACACTTCATATTTTTTATTTATTTTCTTCTATACTTCCTTTCCAACTGCAAAGTTTTGCTCTGATATTCAGCTCTGACTGGTGTGTTGCTTACTACATGCATTAATAAAAAGTCATGTACACAGAAGTCTTAAAATAAGTCAGTTTAGTCTATTCCATCTGTAGTTGCTCTGGGTAGCTAAAAGTGGAATCAGACTTTCCAAAGTCATTCTCCTGAATTTAAACACTGATCTAATTTAATTGACTGGCTGTATTTGAAAGTGCATAATACCCAGTAATGATTTCTGATGTGCCCTAGCAACGGGCTACTACTGCAACAACTTGCAGTGTTGGTGTGCTACCAATCATGTCGTGATAAGGACCAAATTAACTCACACCAGGAGGGGCTATGTTAAAGCTCACTGCAGGTTTAGACTGAAAGAGTCAGTTATAACTCCCTGTACCAGTGCCTGAAACTGAAGAGGAGCCTAAAATAGTTTGTGGTTTTAGAGGAAAGCTGGTCAATGGATTTAATTAAGGCAATATGTTTTATCCCTCTTTTTTTTTTTTTTTTTTTTTTTTTGTGTAGTTCCTCCATGCTGCCAAGCCTTTTCTTGGCCAGGCTGCAACACACCACATCAGAGCATTTTACACATGGGATTTCTGCACTGTACTAAAGAAGAAACAAACAAACAAAAATCTTATGAGACTTGGAGGAAATCTAGGTGAACCCCCTGAAAAAAAACACCACCAAAAACTGAGGGAAAGAATTTGTCTCGCTGTATCTGGTCTTACAAAATTTTGTTGAGCAAAGATTTTGAAAGAGATCCTATTTACTCATTTAACTCTCTTCCTGATCTGACAATTTTTTGTCAGATGAAGTTGTCACTAGAGTGAGCCAGAGCTCCCTGATGTGATTGGGATCTTTCCATGGGCTCCATTTGGATCAAGCCTACAATAATGGAAACTGGCAGCTTCTGCTGATTTCTCAGAGACTTGTGAGTGCCTGTGATTGGACAAGCTACCTTGAAAGGAGTCCTGTGAGTTAGGAAACAAGCACTAATGTTATCAGCTATATATATATATATATATTTTTTTTAGAGTAGAGTATGGTCAGTACCTGCAAGCAAAAATATGCAAATTTCCTGTGTAATTTTAATGCAAAATAACTGAAACTGTCAGGTAATCTGGGCTTTCAGAAAAGTAAGAAATAGGAACTACGTGCAGCTCCCTTATCTAAATGTTTATTCTTGTAGTTTGAACATTCTGATATAGGTTAAAGCATAATGAGTGTTTCATCAACTAAGCATTCTCCAATTCAAATTATTGGCAAAGTATTTACACCAGATGCCAAAAAAAATCACTGGAGGCACAATTCAGTGGCTGTATTTTGGTTTCCTATTATAAGGGCAGTGGAAATACCTCCATGCTTTAGTTACTGAAACATTAACAAAGGAAGACATTTGTAGCTAATCTGTTTATTTAGTCTGGAAGAGATTTCTCAAAATACCCAAGCAAAAATTTTCAAGCACTTCAGGAAATTTAAATATAGAACTTCAGGACTTAAGTGTAATGGTTTGCTTACAAGTACCTTGGTTTTTATCAGCAGTGAGATCACCATGTTTCCTTCTCATGTTTTAAACATACTACTAATGCACGCTGCAAAGGGTATAGTCACACTGACTGCAAAACAGGAGATGCTCCAGGCCTTTTTAAATTTCCACTTTAGACCATCCAAAATACCTAGGAAATTAATTTCCAATTCAACTTCTTCTATATAAATAAATTAAAATTCAAATAGAAATGCTAAATAGTTTGTTCTTTAGAAAACCATCTAATGTGTCTTTTTTGAGACTGTTTTGCTTGTGCTGTTTTCATGACCAGATCTTAGGGTTCATGTCCAGTTTGAGTGAGAGTCTGCAAGATTCTGAGTATTCATTTGTTGGTGCTTACTGTTCATAACTTTCATTGACTTTTGTAAGATGTAGCAAATTCAGAAATTGAAAAATGAGATTTCATCTTTTCTTTATTTACTTCATTGGGTTTTTCAGAGGATTATTTTAACATACATTATTTAGGCATAATCTGCATATTTTAAGAGATGCTCTGCAGAAAGAAAAATCTCTAAAAAGAAATAGAAATGGAAGAAAGCATTAGGGTTAAGGGCTTTTGAGGCTGGCAGGGGTGTCTGCAGTCATCAGAAAAAGGGATCATGGAGCAACTGTGCCTGACTTGTCAGTGAGACATTCACAAGGAAGTGTCAAAAGGGGGAGACTGATATTTTGGCTAAAAGGCTAAAAAAGGCTGTTGAAAGCTAATGTGTCAGGAATGTTAAGGATACATTTTCTATGTAATACCCATGAAAAGCTGAAATAACGATGATCTTCATTTGATGGACATGCAGGAGAAAATTGAAGAGTTTTGGAGAAGAAAAAACAAAAAAAGAAAAGAACAAGTGTCAGGTTCCACAGGGATGGCTAAAAAGCAGTGGCAGAAATGAACTATCACAGCTATGCTCCTACTTGAAACTGGGTGATCTGCCCTTACAAATCTAAATTAAAAGAGTAGTCAGCAGAGTTGAAAAATGGCAAGAAAATAATTTCATCAAGATAAATTAGTATTTTTTAATTCACCCCCTCATCCTCAGAGAATTTATGTAAGAATAGAGTATGATTATTGAGTTTTACCTGAGCAACAGCACTATTTTGATGTCTTCTCTTCCTTTTTGTTCTGTAGTTCAGGATGGTTTTGTTCTACCCTTGTTCTTGGTACCCTTAGTAGCTGATGTGTAACTAAGGACAGGAGGGGGTAAATACTTCTTTCACCTTCACATTCTCTCATTTATATGTTTTGTTGTTGTTGTTGTCCTCAAGGTGTTTGCACAGGAGGATGGTCTTTGCCACATTTCCTTTAAGTGATAAAGATTTCCTACTTTCTTCACCTGTGACTCCAGAGCAAACTCTCTTTTGTTAGATATTTTCAGTGTTAGTCTTTTCAAGTTTTCCTACTTTTCTGGTTGGCGTTTTTTTCATTTTATTGGTGTTTCTGCTGGCCCTGACATAAAAAAGAGTAGGACTTTTGAAGAGCAGAGTTCAGTCTTAACATATTTTCCTCATTGCTATTTAAAAATAATCTTGTGCTTAAATTGCAAGCTGACTTTGGTAAGAAGCAGGAAGTCTAGTGGGAAAGGTGCTTTCTGAAGTCTGTGCACATGCAAACACAAAAAGAATGAGCTGGCAGAGACATGCCCCTGTTCACTACAGTTCTTGTCTAGTTTGTCAGATGGTAGTAGATTGTTAGAGTGGTTATTTGTACAGCAGGCAGGCATCCTGAGCACTTTAGGTGGGAAGCAATGTATCGGTCCAGCCTTATCCTAAACAGGCAACGACTGTTCCTGAGGGAAAGGAAGTAAAAGCAAGAACTACCCCCTATGGGGAAAGGGAAATCCATTGACAAGTGTCAGACTATACCAGTCCCAAATTGGAAACTTGTTTTGCCAAATAAATACAATATGCATAGTTCCAAAGTTGCATTTGTATAATACACTTCTAGGGCAGTTTTAACTTCTGACAGTCAGTATTTGTTTCCTTACTTCTTGTTCATCCTCCTTCTTCAGGTCAATATTGGTATTCTCATTGCTGTCACAAGAGTTATCTCAAGAATCAGTGCAGACAACTATAAGGTTCATGGAGATGCCAATGCCTTCAAGTAAGTTTTTATCATTCAAATTATATTATAACAAGTTAATAATCTCACCCTAGCAATGTTATATCTTAGAGGCATGTATCTTGGATTTTTCCCAGAAGACTGATATCATTCCTCTTTATTAAAAAGCAAATAATATTTAAGGTAGCATATAAGTCTCTTGAATGCAGCCAGTTAACCTCTAGTTTATGAAAGCTGAATGCTGTGTAGGGTGAAACCTGTAGTTCAGCATGAGCTAAAGTGTTTCTCTCCATATTACAGTTTTCAGCATTTGCTGATTCATGATTTTCCTTTTTATTAATGGAGACTTTCCTCTTCCTGCTATAAGCAATGATAATTCTCACAGAGCATCATTAACCTGTACTGGAGTATTGTAACTATTCTGCTCCTTCAAAGGATAAACCTTGATTCTAGCCCCAGTTCATGATATTTAGGCATATGCTTATCTTTAAGACATTCTTGATACTGCAAAGCACATAGATTTATGCTGGATTTAAACATGTGCTTAAATTCAAGCAGATCTTTATATCAAGATGCCTTGAGCCTCTTGGGATGGTGGCCCCCATGAGTGTATCATCTTTAAAATACTACACCAGCAAGGTTAGGGGGGAGATGTAAGGTAGGCACATTACTCCATCTGAACACAAAAGAACAAGTTCTGATTTCTAAAATCTGTAGGATTACATATGGGTAGCTAAGAAGATTAATATATTGAGTTTACAGTAAGATGCTGAATATTCCATTTAGTATTTTGTATCTCCTAAAGATGCTTTAGTCCAAATATAACAAGGACACTGTATATAACTCAAGGAATGTGTAACTCAGGTAGAAGGAAAATGTGATGATAGTTCGTGTTTAATGTTTCTGAGTCACAGGCTATTGTATGATAAGGATTTGGTGCCATTGCTCTGAAATGGTATCATAAAGAATAATTTTTATGCTTGGATTGCTTATGTAATTTTAAAGATGCCATTAAGTTTTAAATATTGGTGAGAGTTACCTAATTTAAGTTAGTTTCATTATTATGTACTTATCCAACAGGAAAAGATAAACAGTAAATAAGTCTACACAAAAATCTATAAGATAATTACATTGTAGTGAAATGAAATGACTTGGAATTAAAATGACTGTTTCAGGTTTGTCTGAGTCCCTGTGACCTTCAGAAATACAAAGGAAATATAGAACCTTAGGAAGTAAATTAACTGTGCATTGTCAGTGCCAATTTGTATACACTATTAGAATTATGAAGACAAAGGAACAACCTCTGTAAGTAGGAGAGGAGCTACACAGATTGCTCTGTGTACTTAGATAGTTCCTTACTTGTATTACAAAGAATTGATTCAACACACACTGTACCCCGCACAATAATATATATTAATTTTTAAAAAGAAAACTATGTGTGTGTACATAAGTAGAACAATTTTGAATGGTTGGTCTAGGAATGAGGTGAAATGCATTTCATCAAGGGTCTATGTTCTTAGTTCAAATATTATCAGCTGTAGATTTGGAATGGTGGAGCTCTGTACTGAAAATGTGAATTCTCCAGACACCCAGGCTAAGAGATGCTTCTTGTGCTAAGTAGTTTTTAAAATACAGTTTTAGGATTTGACCTAACGGAAGTGATGGTGGTGGAGAAAAATGATAATCAATGGCAAGATATATCTGCAGGCATTCAATCATCAAATTGTTAGTTAAGCAGAAATATGCTCTGATGGAACAGCTTTCCTCATAGTAGTAAATTAATTCAATAAAATATAATTGAGGGTAAACGGAACATATACAAACAGCTTTTTTTTTTTTTTTTCTGTAGATATCATTACAGAAATGCTACTCAAAAGAATTTAAAATGAAAAGGGCATAAATAGCTGTCCAAATCAGATCTTAAAGAGTATTTATACCCTGATTCAACATAGCTATGAGGCATGATGAATTCAAGTTTCATGTGCAGAGGATGTCATGGAGAAAGTAACTGGTCTGTTGGAAAAAAGAGAAATATGAAGCCTCTGTAATACTGGGTTTCATTTTCTCATCATCAGTATTCCTTATAGAGGTGAGAAGTTTTTATGTCTAGTGTGAAATCATTCTGCCCATGGTATCATCTGCCAAAAAAGAAGAGAACAAAACAAAAGAGGGTTCTGTTCTGACAGCTGCATGGGAAATGTTTTTCATAGTGAAAAAAAACCATGCCTCCAACCACTGAAGGATCCTAGATGTTGATTAGAGGTTGTTAACATGTGTGAGTGGATAAGCACAACAAAACGAATTGGTGACAGAGCACAGAGAAGTCGGAAAACTGCAATAAGCTCTATAGTTTCTGTCAAGTTGCTGTCAGCAAGGACCACAAGGTAGTTCTTGAATCAACAAGTTCAATTGGCTTAGGGAGGAATCACTGAAGACTTCAGAATGCTTTGTGTAATAGGAGCTGTAAATAGAGGGCCTGTCAGGCATCCATCTGAATAGTGCAGTTGATTTGATATTAGCTGTGGGGGAAACTGCAATATGTTGAAGAGAATTTAGCAAGTGCTGCTTAGAAACACAGCTGAATTAAAATGGCACAGCATGATTTTGGTGAGACAAGAAAGCACTTTGTCACCATTGTTGCAGTTGTTTGCTGCAGTGAAGTGGTACATAAGGCAGAAGTGAGTTTTTTAAGGGCTGTTTTCATGGATTCAGAAGGCCAAAGATAGAAAATGAGAACTGCAGTGCAAGGAGCTGTGGAGAGGAAGCCTGCTCAGTCCAATAAACTTGAGAGGCAAAAAAAAGAGAGGAATTTCAGTGTTGTCTTTTCAAGCTGGAATGAAATTTAAGTGGAAAGCACAATAAGAAACAGTTAAGTTGCTGTCTGCAACAATTTGGATGATAACACTTAAGCAGCAGGGTTCCGAAGTTTGCAAGCGATAATGAACTGAAAGGCCCAGCAAAACTGGCTGGAGAACAGCGGAAGTGCCTGCGGCAGAAGTGTGAGAGAGGTGCCAGCACTAGCTTGCCTTTCCTTGGTCACTCAGGCCAATATTTATATCTGCCTTTAAGCACCTGACTAAGAGACCTCACACTTGCAGCTGTTGTAGTCTGAAAATCCCAGGTTTTACAGACCAGGCTTTTCATCAGGCTTGCCTCTTGCCAGGCTTTGCTGCCAAAGGAAAAGTTTAATCAGACTGACAAGGTCAGGCTTCCATTTCTGCTGGCAGCCTGGATGGGAAAGCACTGGACCTGGATTCATCTCCCCTAACTTTAGAACTCAGTAAAGCTGACACCACCTCCACTGGTTAGTGGGGAAATGGGTGCTTCTACCATGCCGTTGATCTTGTCTGTTAACTGTTCATCTCACTTGCCTTAAAAGTTCTGCTTTCTCCCCAGTGGCTGTGAGGGCAGTCCACACTGCCCAGCTCGTGCTCAGATACCACCTCTGTGCATGTCTCAAGCCAGGTGTGATAACTCACTCTTCCTAGGCCATCAAACCAGAACTGAGCAGAGATTACCTTAGGAAATTGTCAGAACAAAGATCCAGATATGAGCCATGATGATATCAGTTAGAAAGGGTATTTATTGCTAGAGAAGTGCTAGTACTGGAGTGTATTTAGTTTCCCTAAAGATTAAGTTACTTGGCAACTCAAGTGGATATTACCAACAAGGCTTGTTTCTCTTGGCAACAGAGAGCAATGAACCGATGTAATTATTCAGAGGAATTGTTCCTCATTTTCTGTATGGCAACAGGTCCTCTGAAATGCTGACTCAAATGTGAGTATCGAATATGTATCAGTGAGCCAGTGCTCCACTCTGAAGGCAGTGTCTGTCAAACTTCATGTGTAAAGGCCAAAACAGAATAGGAAGTTGCGAACAAAATTCCTTTTCTATCATAAAAGTAATTAATTATTCATATTCCCCACTGACATTTTGCCCAGAATAAAGTGCAGTTTGTTATGGGCCGATTGACCTCTTCAGGTTCAGGTGTTGCTGGTTACAATGGAGAGGCAAATATATATGATGCATAAACTGCCAAATACCCCATATTTTAAGGCAAAATGAATATAATTAATTAATCAGCATATGATGAGAGATGCTAATTGATACAAAATAGGCTCCTGTGACTCTCAGCAAAAATAATTTTCTGTAGTAATTCGGATACCGCTTTCTGAGAATGTTTTGCATCCAGGAAACAGACTTTCCACCAAAACACAAATCTGAATGTTTTAGTTTATAGAATGCTGAATCAAATGCCCCGAAACATTTAAATGCATGTGTACAACATTTGTTTGTGTTATCCATTCTTGACCAGGCCCTCTTTTAGGGAAATAATCATATGTTTGAATTTTAGCATTTAATTCACTCTAAGCTTAATGCAACTAAGGCAGATTTAGTTTAGTGGAATTGCTCACATGCTTGAAAAGGCACATGATTATATTTCTGAATTATGGACCACTTGAACTCTTTCTTACTTATTTCTGCTGCATGTAAAGCCTTAATTCTGCTCAGTGCATTCATTAACTGTTATTAGGACCTAAATAGCTTTTTTTCTTGCTGCTCTATCCTTTCAAAGTCTCATTGCTGTGTTTACTTGGGAAGTTATTTCTCTGTTACAGTGAGAAAAGATATCTAATGTGACAGTGGTTTAGAAACATGCACATTTCATTACCCATGGGGAGAACTCTTCCCTGATTAAGTCTCTCAGAGATAGTAATTTGATTACATGAATTAAAGTATGATACAATTTTCAAAGATCTTAGTCTTGCACTAAGACTGATATTGATCATCATAGAAGAAATGCAAAGGATGTCTCTGTTGCAGGAATAGTGGTTTTAGTCTAGAACCAAAGACACCATGCTTAGCCATACCACATCTAGTTCACTTTTGCATTGTGTTGTCTAGAAGAGACAGTTTCATTAATGCTTCTTGACTAAATTGCCAAGTCCAGCTCTTATTGAATACTTTCTCACTGCTTGCTCCAAAATGGTCCAATGAGTTGGAAAAATCTTGATCATTTTATAAAGCATACACTTCAGAAGCGGGTGAACCAGAAGTGATAGCTACCATAATCACCCATGGAGAAAGCAATTGAGACAAAATCAGAAATATTTCTTAAATTTTTTCCCCATTCTTTCTTTCACTTTACTCATTTCCTTCATCCCTCAAAGCTCGATCTTCACTCAGTAAAATAAACCAGCCTCTTAGTTCCCTGTTGAGTGAAGGAAGAATATTTTTTCTGTTTAGTTAAATGAATGACCGAAAATTGGAACAAAAGGCAATAGCTGGAGTGCATGGCAGCAAAAGACTTCAAGGGAAGCTCAGCAGGGCAAGCAAGTCACGTAAGCTGTTGTGTTTGTTCTGCATTTTTAATATAGCATAAACCACTTTGCGTGAAACTGGAAACAGTTTGTAGGTTTAATACAAACCATTCCTTACTTATCTGAAAAAAACCAAAGCTGTACAGAAGGATTTTCCCTTTGACAGATACAAATACAAGAGGGTTGTCCTCCAATAGCTCATGATGCTGCAGACATCTGTATGGTTTAACCGAGTAATTGACCATTCCTAAGCACTTTGCAAAACCATCTATTACATCCCTGCCGCACACCGAATGTGCTGTGGCAAATTGCTCATCCGTTTAATCAATGATCTGTTCCGTGCCATGACTCTGCATCAGTATTTTACTTTGTTTATAAACATACTGTCTGTCTTTTAGCCCCGTCATCTTTTGTCTTGGATACCAACCTCATGAGTTAGTGCTGATAGCTTTGGTGCTTTTCACATCAGGCATTATTCTGCAGGATACCGGGTATTTGGTGCAGTTTACTGTTGTGATTCCGGTCCTGTTTCATGTCATTTGGTGGCCAAAGATTTCTCTTTCTAAGGATTATTTGCAGCTGTTCATTTTCACAGAATGTACTTGTCAATCACAGCACTTGCTTGGAGCTCTTGTGAGAGCTTTCCTGCCAAAGGAGATACTGTAATCTCCCTCCATGACTAAATTCCACCCCTTTGTGATACCATTTGAGACTTTTTTTTTCTTTTTTTTCTTTTTTCTCCCCCCCGCCCCCCAACCCCTCAAGAGGAGTGAGGAGCAAGTTACAATCTGCAAACTCTTTTGAAAGTCTACAGGGATTCAAAATCCATAGGACTAGAAAATCTTTTCTGTGCCTTTCTAGGTGGCAAATGCTGCAGTGCAACTCTCAGAGAAAAGAAGCCCTTGCTTTTGTGTGTTCTGAAAAAGAAAAGAGTTTTTCCCATTTGCTGAAGAGCCATCAGTTAGGAAGAGCAGTGTGACAGCCCAAATGTGCTTTCAGTAATTCCTTTACTGACAATTTCTAATTGTGTGTAAAGAATCATGTTCATTGAACATGGCTTCAAATAACATGAGTGATGTGCCTCATGGAAACTCTTGAAAGGAGGAGAGTTGACTGGCAATAAAGGAAATAATTAAAATGAAAGTATTAGGCAATGACAATTAGTGAGCTGAAGTGCTACTGCCAATGGTAATGTCTTCAACCTAATTAAATTTTTGGCTCATTGGATATGACAAATACAAATGCAGTTTGGGTATCTCCTTATTAGGCTTTTAGACTAAAAATACATGGGTTTGAATGTTGCCAATGAGAGTATTAATGAGGAAGTGCTAATTTTTTAGGAACCATAATGACAGTAATGTTAGTGCTTTCTTTACTGCAGATGCTAAGAATCATAGCACTGGAGAAAGGCTCCAGGCCATGTTGTGTTTCTTGAGGCACATCTCAGGCACGTTTTGGAAAGAGTTGTAAAAACTTAAAAGCTGTGTAAAGCAGAGCTGCAGAGAGAAGGCTGCTGTGCAAAACCACAGGAAAAAAAAAGAAAAAAAGAAAAATAGCAATAGGCATAATCTGATGAAAAAATCAAGTATCTTTTAACTTCCAATAGTGAGAGTTGCAAGCAATGGGGTTGATCACCTGGATTGTTGCTGAGCTGCTGTCTTTGAATGGCTATCAGAAGAGGTTGCACAAACATCTGTCAGGTCTAATTCTGGTGCCAGGAGTGACAACTGATCCTGTCTTGTGGCTGAGTTGGACAAGATGACATTATGAGCACTTCCACAGATTATTTTTTTCTTAGTTGTCTCCTTCTGAGCCAAAATTGCCCTTCATGGGAATTGTTTTCTGTCTGTCATTTTTCTTTAAACAGGATTTACTGCTCCAGGGTGATCAGGATCTGTTGATTGTGGGCTCCAAAGGAACAAGTAGCTCTGATACTCGTGTGCCTATTCCTCTCTTGTGTCAGGAAGGACAGTAAGGCACAACATATAGGTACAGAATATATTAGGAAAACTTGATATTTAAGTGGTGGATTTTCTCATTATAAAGATATAATTAGAGATGCTCAGGCATGTTTGCTTGCATATCTGAATGTCGGGATAGAATGAGGTTCATTGAAACTTGGTTATTAAATCCCTATGATGGAACCTTGCTCTGAGCACAGCAGAATCAGTAATGGAAGGGAAGGGTATGAAAGAAGAGGCCATACCAAGCCACCAGGATGTTGTTAGCAATACAATATTGTGACATATGGGAACAACGTGGGTGTGGTGTCATCTCACTGCCCCCTCCATAGTTCTCTAAAAGTAGCACGTGATCTTTACTTTAGAATTATAACAGCAAGTTTCAGCTTTTGAAAATGGACAGTGAAAACCAGCTTTGAAGTTCACATTCTTTTGTTTTATAAAAATCCTAATTATTTTCAAGCATCAATCTTTTAATATCTGATTTTAAGCCACGAAAATACCAGAAGGAGGAGGGCAGTGTTATGAGTCATAGCTTTATGCCTGGTACCAGAGTACCAATTAAATGCTGGTTGTTCATGATGAAATAGTATGATTCACTGTGAACAGCAATAACTTCTAGAGTTTGCTTGAACTGCTGCA
The DNA here is from genome assembly GCA_024605025.1 of Megaceryle maxima. NCBI lineage: Eukaryota > Metazoa > Chordata > Aves > Coraciiformes > Cerylidae > Megaceryle > Megaceryle maxima. Next base: position 287,544 of record JANHGN010003665.1, on the reverse strand, counting down.
TTTACATCCTTGGTCCAATTTATAATCCTAGAACACTAAGTCAGCTTTATGCAGAGTAACAAGGCAAATATTATCATTATGCCATCACATGAAGCAAATGCTTATTTAAACATGCACCTTTTGCAGAGCTCTAGGCAACCTTGTAAATCACTACCCTGTCTGACACAGCTCTTAGCTAAGTGTGATTTGAATATTTTCCTGACAATGTTCTTTCAAACTAAAATTTAAAAAAAGAAAAAATACAGCTAATTAGAATAAAGAAAAGGTCATATTTAAAAATCAAAAGTCCTTTTAAACTTTTAGATACTATCTTCAGGTAAGTAATAAAACGCCACTAACTATAAGATACGTTACATGCATTTTGGAAATTGAAATTGGATATTATGCCCAATCCTTTTCAGTTGAAATAGATGTGAGGCAGAAATGTATTTTAGTGAAAGAAGCTGAATAAAAAGCACTTTTCTTTTGGAACAATACTAGAAATAATCAAAATGCAATTAAGTGAGATGATAATTGAAAGCAGGAGAATGTTGGGAATAGTGAGATTTTCAAAGGGAGGTGCTGTAATCACCTCATGAAGAGCCATATTCTTTAACTCTCCTGTTGTTTTTTGTTTTTTTTTTTTTATCCCCAGTGAGTCTCATGTAGCTTCTCCAGCCACCCTCCCAAGTTAATTGCCTTATTTTAATAAATATATTATAAAAACTAGGGAGTATCTGAGTACAGTAATAGAAGAAAGAAGCCTTGGGTGTTCTCAAGTGAACAGAGATAGTAATGATTCAGATTACTTGTTCAAAAAGTAAACAGCCATAAGACAGCTATATATGTATGGAGCTGCATAAAGGAGCTTGTCATGAGTTATTGTCTGAGCCCGCTGTACAGAAAAAGAGAATCAACAAATCTTCAGCTCAGACTCCACGGTCATTTTTTTTAAATTCTATTTTTCATTTTCATAATGTATATGGAACTGCAGTGTACCCAATACTACAGCATCTTGCTAAAGCAAAGGTCTTGAGATGGTTCCAAAAAGCCAGAAGAGCCTGAGACACAAGCACTGGCACTGAAGCAGCTCCCCAGTGAAAGAGGAGGGGACTGGAGCATGGCACAACAGAGCCTGGGTGCTGTAAGGCATTTAGCAGAGAAGAACGCAGAGGCTTCCGTATTTTCCATTTGCAAGCAGGTCCTTGGGAGAAGGTGGGAATCAAACCAGCTAGGAATACATTGTGGATTTTGACAAATTAGAAGATATTTTCTTGGAACTTTTCTGGCTGGGCTTTTCTGCAAATAATCCAGCACGAGCAATGACATTAACTGATAAACACACAAAAAACCACATGTTGCCTGGCTTCTTTAATGCTAGCTTAATAAGAAATGAAGTTCCTTACGTTAAGAGTACTGCATAGTTGAATGCTTTTCTGCAGTTTGTGTTATCCTCCAAAGCAGCAGTCACTTGTAGTTTTTAGAAACCAGGCAGCAAGGCGATGTGATTGTAGCTGTACTTCAGCAATTCTGTTTTTTTCCCTTATGTACATTTTAGACAGGCGATCAAGCAAGTATATGGCTATTTATTTGCCACTACTGCAGTTAAAGCTCATATGAACCATTACACAGAAAATTACTTTTCTTTCTCAGTTTATATGCCTGACCTTGATAGCTTTGCTGTTCGCTGGTACTGTTGCCATGGAAATGGGAGAAGGATCTTTCTGTTGACATCATTGCATAATTAGGGGTCACTGAGACTGTTTAGGTCAAGAGATCATTTTCAGAATTCAGCTTCCCGGAGGGGGTGGGTGATGATGAATGTTGGTCCACAGAAATTTTGTGTACGGGCCGATGTGATTGTTACTTTGTCATCCTAAATTAAACTACGAGCCCCACTGACTTCAAGCTAAGAGCTGAAATATGTGCTAAACCTACAGATTTCCAATAAACCCTGTCTCTGTGAGGCTGCTTTTCCTGGCTGTTCCCAGTCGTGCAGAACTACCAAGCTGTGAAGTTTGTTGCCACTTGTCAGCTGAACGATGGCGACTGGTTGTGTAATTGCTCCTGACCATTTTGAATGGTGTGTAAAACACAATCACTTGTATGGGTAAAAGCCTCTGGGAGTGGAAATTTGAGTCTCTCTAGGGCGTAGCTAGCTCAGAATTCTTTTCCTTAATGGGTCTCCTAAACCTTGACATTTCTACAAGGACAGTTTAAGAAAGGACAAATAGGAGCTTGTCCTTTTCAAGTGGACATTGACAACATTTTCTTTATCTGCAAACTTCTATGCTCAAAACCTGTCCCATTTTTGACAGAGCACGTTTTCTAGATTGCCAGTCCTTTTTGTTGTTTGTCTCCAGAGTCTTTCCAGAGGACCACAATTTTCTTGAAATCTGGTATCCAAATCCCAGCATGATGCTCCAGCTCAGGCATTACTACCATGGAGCACAAAGTAGGGGCTATTTCTTATTTTTAATGTATGATGTTCCTACTTTGACATCCAAGAGTAAGAGGGGAAAAAAAAAATTGTAATGGGGTTAGATCACTGGCTGCAGTTTTATGTCTTAATAACAGTTTTATAAACTGTATTTTATTATCATTAATTAAATGAAGCCCTGTTAACATCTGATCTTGTGCTTTGGACAACTCATGAGATGTTTAGGGAAAATAAAGGCCCCATCCACATTAGCCTCCTGGTTTGGTAAGCCAAAATAGATGTACACTGCCAGACTATTCCCATTTCCTTTGCCTTTATTTTTGCACAGAGATTTTCAAAAGGTCTGTCTAGTTTTGGGCTCTCGGAGCAGGTCTACATTTTTGATATACTTCCCCCCCTCTTTTATTTTCCCCCTGCATGTCCTTTCTGAACAAGCTGTGCCCTTTCATATCAGTATTCTAGTCACGCAAATTCTTCCCTCAAATATCCTGTTATGCAAGGAAAAGCAAACACTATGAGGTCCTTTTCATAACTTCTGTAATTTGACAATCCCTCTTTATTAGCACTGGATCTGTCATCTTGGTTTACTGCTGTGAAAACAAAGATTTTCACTGCATGATATAGTAACTATAAGAAAGGTTCAAATGGCTGTAAATAGCACAATAAGACTACTTTTCAGTATATTGTTTCAAGATGACTTACAGAGATTTAGCCAATTAAAACCAGTAAGTGTCGGGCTAATGTAGATTCATGCCTCACACTGACAATATACCTCAGGATAGTCTATACAGAAAGCTGCCATGAGATGGGAGCCTGTATTGGGAGCTTTGAATAAAATAATGGAGACTGTAGTTGGAGAAAGAATTAGGTGCAAATGTTGGAGAAAATAAGTAGATGACATCTAGCCTGGTCCATCTGGCCCCCACACAAAGGATGTGGCCCTTCAGGACAGTTTCATTGCCTTGTCCTTGGAAGAGACAAGGTAATGAGTTTTCTGGGAATAAGCCCTTCTTGTGGGCTGACTCCAGCACAGAGCTAGGCACTAGGCCCCTGTTAGAAGGGGGGAGTCTTGAAGAACATCTCTTTTCACATATGGAGAGCATGCAGAGCAGCCATACTTAGATTATCCTGTTAATACATTGCTCCTGTAACTAACTTTATGGTCATATTTGGTCATAATATCAAACTAATTATTTGACACCTTTGTCTGGTCTAGAAACATAAATAATACCTTAACCTTTCTGAACCCAGGAGTAGCTCATGACTGACTGTATATGGCTAAACCCAAGCCCTCCTGGATAGTTTTTGTTCTCTGGTGGTGAGAAGATCAATGCTGCTCTTTTCTTGAGTATTTGCTTTGTAAGGTGCAAACTGAAAACAAGAGGACTGTTCCACTTTTGGAAACAAAGCAATGCTTAATAATAGCACGCTACATAAAAATGACCTGACTCATTAGAACACTGCAATTTATTTTCTTTTTAAAACAACAAATTAATCCCTCCAGACTTCCCAATCAATCTGCTTTTTGTGAGACCATTAAAGAACCTCTGAGGTGAAAGTGGGTAATATTTTCTTGTCTTTTTTCCACCTCTTACTTCCTTTAAAGTAACTCCTGAATCAGTTTTTAAGAAAGAACCAAACACTGTAAGAAGCAGGGAAGTGAATGTTTTTTTGTTCAAGAAACCCATAAATCTTCATTATTGTAAGGATCAGGGCTTGTTCTTTTCCTTTTTCTTTTAAGTTGCTTTCATTTTCCACATGGTTTTCTGAGAATCTAATTATTTTGACTTCTGGCTATGGTCGTCAATACCAATTGCTGGGAAATTCGTTCTGTCACCCATTACCAGAGTCTCCCTCTAGCAGCCACATATTTTAGGACTTCCAAAGAATTTAACTTGTGACTGCAACAGTCAACCCTTTAGTCTACCTGAATTTTAAAGAAATGCACCACTGATTGTGACTTCATTATAAAAGATTGTACACAAAGGGATTGTATCATTATTCGCCTATGATGGTACTCAGCAGATCTTAAGTGATCATCTAACTTTAAATATTTGTACTGCATATTCTTTCAAAGGTTGCTGTGGGAAAAAAAGAAAACATATTTCGTTGTACTGGGGCTGTTCCTCAGGTTCAAGTGATGAAGAGCATGAAAGGAAACACAGAGAGACACAATATTTTGATGATTAAAGCACAAACATGGTACGAGACTATTCACTAGCAAAAACTCCCAGTCACCTTTCAAAAATGACAACTTCACTAAGAAGAGAGAAGCTTCTGGGTGTCTCTTGGGAATGAACACACATATGATGCATATCCTGGGGTACAAAGCTTCTCAGTGAAGGTTCTGTATCTCCTCATCCAAACCCAATTATTAATACTCCTTCGTTGGATGTGGAACCTTCTTCTATGGTGAGAATAAGCTGTTATTATTTTCTTTGATGAGTCAATAACAAAGTTCAGTAGAAAATTAGCTCTAACCTCGGGCTTGGTTATGAAGAAGCAGAGAATGCTATCTCAGCAACAGTGCAAAGATAATTTGTGTCAAAAGGTATTGGAGAAAGGAATTTTAGAAAGAGAATGGAAAAATCCCACTGCAAATTCATCTCCCCTGGGAAAATCGTAACCTTTGAAAATTCAGCTTGCAACAGCACAAGGGGAAGGGCACGTTTTAGTTAAGTACTTATTACTTTCTTTGAGAAGTGTATTTTTTTCTTTTGTAGTTTTAGGGTCAGGAAGCGGTGGAGGTGACGTGGGACTGTGGGAGACCTTAGCAAGGCATGGATTCCTAAAACCCTGGTTAGGTGCTGATGTCAAAGTCAAGGCTGCTAGACCCTGGATTGCCTTCTCAACATTAAAATTCTTAAGTTACACCCATTTTGGGTCATGGCCATTATTTTGTCAAGCTTCATGGTGGTTTGAAGGGAGACTTGGATTTCAGTCCCTGCTCCACTGAATATTTAATATAAAAGAAGAAATATTAATAAAGCAAGGATTAGGTAGGACTCTCCTGAGAAAGAAGAGTGCCTCGCGACTACTCTGTGGAGTGCACCTTCTCTCTCTGACCCAGTGACTGTTTAATTATTTAATGTAAGTGGAACAGGTTCAGTAGGAGAGAATGAGCATCAAACAGGGAATCTAAATGCTTGTCTGGAAAAAAAGGGAACTACAATCTCTTGGGCAGAAATGTGATTTGAGCCTGGACCTCCTATATTGTGGGCAAATGCTCTATCTACTTTAGGCAGCTTTAGCTTTTGGGAAGACTGCAGTTAGCAGTGGGTTGGTTTGTTTGTTTGGCTTCTTCCCCCCCAGTCTATTATTGTTGTACCTAGAAATCACCTGAGATTAGGCTAGGAGCTGCATATGTGCTAATTAAAAGATACTCCTTGTGTCATCAGCCTTATTGTCTACATAGCCAAGACAAAGTGTAGGAGGAGAAAAAGGTGCATGTGTATTTGCAGGAGTGCTCAGTGGCAGGAGCAGAATTAAAATCCATGTCTGTCCTTTCTGAGAGTTCTACTCATTAGATCAGGATAGCTAGCAGAGTTCAGAGATAAATTTAAATTTGAAAAAAAACCAACCCCAAACACCTACTCTTAATGTCACTTGCATGCAATGTACAGAGTAAATTGGTTGCTAAGTTAGGAGGGATCCTTGGGGATTTGACTTTCAAGCCTGTGCTCTTGCTACTCTGCTGAGCTGCTTATACACAGTGCACTACTCCAGTGAGACTTGGTTGTTTTTTATTGAGGAGTGAAAAGGAGCTTGCTCCTGTAGACTCCAAATTACATCAGTGGCCTTGGATCAGCCCCTGAGACTGTTGTGTATGTTTTCATTGCTGTTCACTGCCTAGTTCACTAAAAAAGCTGAGTTGTTACCAGGAGTCTTCCATTTGTCTGTTTGATGTTGGTGGCAACTCACGACCTAAATCATTTAGTATGGGTTTTGCTCCTTGGAGAATCTGGTACCAAAGTGAGCAGGGGCAGCACACAGCACTCCCGGATGCCGTGGTCACAACGGCCACTCCTCAGACACCTGTGGGTATGGAAGCCAAAGTGCTGGTCACAAGAACAAGGTGTCTGTCGGAAGCACTGCTTAACTTCCATGAAAAACGTTTTCATTCATAGTCAGAGTTGTTGCCTGTGGTTTCCCAGCAGCTTTCCAGCTTAGGAGTTAGTAAACACTACTTGTAACGAACAAGAAACCGAAGCTAAATTCAGCTTTCCCCAGCATTAGGCTGACATGCTAGTTACAGGTTTTTTGATATTGCTGACACTGGCTAGTGAAGATTTTAAGAAACAAGAGAAATTTCAGTTAAAAGGCCTATTTGTCAGGGTAACAATTTTGGTGAATTGTTGTGAAAGTTTTTGTTGTTTTTTAGACAGAGTTTGCTCCAATTATTATATAATATTGGCTTATGGGTCTGAGTTATTACTTCAGCAGGATTCACGATTGAGTAGTAGATGTCAGAAGTCTTAAAAGGATTAGTGCTCCATATATAACCAGGAAAATTGATTTGTGAATTAAGGGTCCCCTTCACAGAAGTAATAAAGTTTTGTTTCTGCAAGCAGTGAAATTTCGTTCTTGTAGCTGTCAGTGTAGTCGTTCTGCATCGGTGTAAGATATCGACAGCATGCTCAGGGCAATAGCAGAAAAGGGCAGAGATTAAATAAGGGAAAGGGAGCAATCTCAATTGAGTAGAGCCGTTCCAAACCAATTGTAAATACAATAAAACTATAAGGCCCAACCCTGCTCTTGGAAAAATGTACCCAGTAACTTCAGACACTGCAATGATTTTGTATGATGTTGGTAATGAAAATATGTCTCAGAGGTGCTGAAACCTGTACTTCTTTCACACTGGAACTTCAATACAGCTCTGATAATTATCCAACTCGGAAAACTTCCCTCCCTCTGTTGATTGATTAGTGCACACTTCAGGGTCTCAGCTGGTGTCACGCACTGGCTAACAGGCTGTCTGACTGAGCAAGATACACAGAAAATATCAAAAACCTCCACTGAAGTGAATGCTAAAACAAAAGAAACCAAACAAAGCCAACTAAAGAAATTTGGAGCAGAAGATCTCTGGTGAGCAACATTTACTTCTCAGGAATTAGAAGTAAACTATAAGAACAGGAAAGGGAAGAAAAGTACTTTTTTTTTCAACAGGATATTTAAAGAGGGAGTGCATGTTAAATGGACAGCTTGATTAGCAATTAATGAATAAAGTTAATGCTGTTCTTGAAGAAGTATATCAGAAAAATTTTCAAAAGAATTTTCAAAGGACTCCACCCCCCCTCCAACAACAGGAGGCATACACGAGTGCACAGATGAGTGGACTATGTACGAACTTGTAAGGACATTGCTCAGCAATGTCTGCAGAGCCACTGCAGATCTGCTGACAGAGGATGTGGCACAGTGCAGGAGTAACTCATTGCTGCTTGCTTTTTGCAATCAACACCCACACAAATCTGAATGCAATCAAGTTGTGGCAAAGTGGTTCTCAGTGAGTGGTGGTTCAGAAGTCTCTGCAGCCCGGCTGAAGAGATTGTTAGTGTTGGGGTAGAGTGAGCAACAGACTGAACTGATAGATAAGCTATGTGCAGCTAGTAATATCCCAAAGGCTTTGCCATACACACTGGATATAAAAATTTAATCAGAGTCAAGATATTTTTGTATTTTCAGAAGTTTTCAATATTACAAAGTAGTAACAGGTACATACTTTGAAAAGAAATTTATTTTCAAAAGAAAACAATAGAAAGGAGAAAAGAAACATTTTGTTCTGGTCTTGCTTTTTTTCCTATATAATTCCAGGACTGATCATTCAGTGTATATAGATGCAGAGAGACAAAAAGCTCACCAAACTTAATGCTGTTAGACTGTAGAAGAGTAGCAACATCTGAGCTTTTAAAAGTGTATGTGAGAAACAGGCTGTTAGGGTGCTCCTAATTTCAAAGCATGAGAAGGGGCACACAGGGGAAACTTAAAAGAGTCCTTTACAAGGCAATGGCCATTCTGTTTTCTGATACATTAGGGCACAAGGACAAAGAAAGACTTTAGCAAGGTTTATGACGTCCTGCTGGGGCAGGATGTCAATATCTGCAAGTAAGACCTGCCCCGAAGGATTGCTTCTTCATGTCACCCATTTCATAGACAATACAAAGCTTTGGGGATGGTAGTGACTTTTTTTTTTAAGGTTGCACAGTTTAAGACCTGAAGTATTCCTTCTCCAAAAGCAACATGTATTTGATTTCACTATACGTCTTAGTGTTCTAGAACTAATCTACTAAAACATTCATGTAGCAGAGAAAAATGGGAATAAAAAAAATAATGTACGTGCAGTGTGTCAGAATTAATGTGCTGAGTGGAACATTAACGTTTGTATTTCTAAGACTTTTTAACCTTGCCACCTTTATGGTGTTCTGATGCAGCATTTTACTTCGAGTATTTTTCTTTTTTAAAGTTCAAAGACAAAATGAAATAAGGATGGGAAGGGGAGGGGGTAAGTGGAAGAAAATAAGAGAACCAGGAACAATAGAACTAAGCCCTTTGCTTGGTGAGTAAGGCTCATAAACACCTTAAACTGATAATTTTATATATAGGATGAAATTCAGGGCACGTAAGCATAGAAAGCTATGCAATAATTAAATAATAATAATAAAAAAAAGACAATGAGATTTAAGTGATACATATGCAGAGCTGACCCTTAGATAGGCTTAAACGAATCTCACCCTCATGTGCCTGCTCTTCTAAATTTATGTGCATGAAACATTAATACATTTGCATGAAAAAAGCCCACATCTGTATGTTGTTTTAGTTTTTAGCTATGTATTTCTGCTGCACGTGTGCTGAACCCTGTGCTCAGTAGTGAGTCTTTATTAACACATTGTTTTAAAAAATATAGAAGGCATTTCTGATGTTAAAGGCTGCTGAACATCCAAACTGTAAGAATGACTTTGAAACCACTGAAATAGAGTAACTAACTCTATTCTGCCCCAATGACAAAGTACAGATGAAGCTTTTTATGCTCTTGACTTGAAAAGAAATAATGAAAACTTATTTTTGGTAACAAGCCATCTGGGGAAAATTATATTCCAAACTGCAAATTTTATAAAAATTGAGAGTCTGAGAACAAAAGAGAAAAATAAAAAAGGGTGGTTTGCCATGAAGACAGTTCTACAAGTGTAGCTGTGTTGGGCATATGAATCATCTGCTGTATTAAGGTTAGAGAGGACATGTAAACCATCATGGAATCTGAATGTACCTCATCCATCTTCCAGGTGTTTGTGTATCCTTCCGCCCAGTCTGCCCCAAACCCTGCACAGCTGCATTCTCCAGCAGGCACAAGGGCTCTCTAGTATTATACAGGTCTTTCTGCACAAAGCTGATTGCAAGAGGTGGTCTGCTGGCAGCTCCCCAGAGCTTATGTTAGAGTTGAGGTGATGAATTTTAATCTTAACAGAGAAAAAAAATCCCAAACTTCCTTGATTTATGAAATAAATTTCTACCAGTTTCTTTAAAGTTGTATCTTTTAAAATACATTTTTAAATTAAATAGGAGAGCTCAGGCTTTAAGGTATTCCTTCATTTTCTGACCGAACAAACTCTTTGCAGAATGAAATTGAATTGTGCAGAAATATTCATGGCCAAGGACATAAAGATATGAATCAATACAGGGGAAAAAAAAGAAAAATCCAGATTCTTCCCCATCTTAGATTTCCTTGTAAACCTGAAGCATATTTGGTCCTTCAACATGCACTTTTAATCAAGGATATAATGAAGTGTGTGCTCAGGTCAGTGAAATGAACAAGACATCTTGTCTCTAACTTTAATTAAAAGATTTCATTGAATTGTGTTGTACAAAATTCTGGTTTATGTTTGTTGTAATTACAAGTGGTATCTTGTCAGGCAGCTCTAGGTGCTTCTCTTCTGAACCTGTACTTTATTCTGTATGAGGGGTTAAAAGGCACAAGCAGGACATTAATCTCCCTAAAACAGCCTTCTCTCTTGCATAGGTTTCCACTTAAGTAGAAGTCTGCTAATTTCTGAAAAAATGTGGCTTTAGCAAGCATTCTTTTAGTTTTTCACTACCCCTGGTACTGTTACTGCCCTCTTGGCCGCTTTAGCTGTAAATGTACCATAGCTTAAATTCACTAAAATATTTTAAACATTTACTTGTAAGCCCGTGCTTAAATCCCACAGGCTACAGCAGAAGTTCAATGTTTTTAAGTGCTGTAGATCTATTTGCCTTGTTGTCTCAGGATGTTTCATTTTGGGACAGGCCCCTTCTCTGTGCTTTCTGTCTTGTACCACCAAAATTGTACTTGGCTGCCCAGGAGGAAGAGTTTGTCCTTTGATGGCTGTCACCAAAAATGTGGTGCCTGGGTGTGTAAAGGTTTGATGTCTAGTCATCCTTGACAGGCAAAATTGCACTGGGCTGTCTAGTTAGTAGTGTCTTGACAGCAAGAATGTTTTGCCCTGTGGGAGTCATGGGGGTTTTTGATTACAGAGTGGACAGACATCACGAATGCTTTTGTGTTGCCCAGTGCTGTGAACTACATGCAGAGCACTTACTGTCAAAACCCGAGTGATGATTTATTAACGTGGTTATTGGTCACCTGGCCCTGCTCTATTTTACATCTGCCTTTACCAGGTCAAACTGATGAGAAAATGAGCTGTGGAGGTATTTATTGTTGTAATGAAATTAAAAGATTGATTAGGCTAAGAACAGAAGGACTGCCATCCCCACTGTAGAGGTCAAGCAGAGTGATTCTTCTCTGAATACATACTCCCACCTTTCAGCAAACAACAGATTAGGGACTTCCCACACAAGCGGCTGCATCTGAATTGTCACATTTAACAACCCACAAGAGATCTGCCCTCTGTGAATTTATAGTTTCCTTTTTAGATGTCTGTAGCATCCTGTGGCAAGGACTTCCTTACAGTAATCCAGTTGTCCTATTTTTTTTCTGTGATTACACTAGAAAAACTCTGTAGGGCTATTACTATGATGCTCTTTAAGTCACTATTATAGGGTATACACAGACACGAAAGTAAAATTCTTTAGAGCAATTCATTAGCATGAATCAGAGATGATGCTCTGAGGGCTTCCTAAGGAGAAGAAAATTGTGTAGGAAAAGCAATCATCTTTGGGAATTACATTTCATCAGCTGTGCCTGTCTTTCTTGGAAGTGGCTGAATGGTGTTCAGTTGCAGAGAAAGATATTAGCAATGTTTATGTCAAAGCAGAAAACAGATGCAAGTATTGCCTGTACTACAGTATTTCTACAGGGTCCTGAGTGCTTGGTGAGGGTTGGCTGCTCTTAATCCCTGTCACAGATGAAGGAAAGGAGCTCCTTGTGGAAAGCACATTGTTTTTTGGTATTCAATGTAGAAAGCTATGAATACACCGAAGAGAACTAACCTGTGATCTTATGATTATAAACACAATGTCTTTGTTTTCTCTGTGGTTCCCTGTGTTTGCTCTTTATAGAAATTTTGGTCCATGGAATTCAGCTGCTGCAGAAAACTTTCTGTGATTGTTTAATTCTCTGGTATATTACAACTTCTTTTCTTCTTCCACTGTAACAAATATTCTGTACATGACTCATTAAGGCAAAACCAAAATTCCTTCTTATTTTCTCAGAGTTAGCTTTTCAGCTGCCATACCACCTTTTATTGAAATTCTGCCAAGTCCTCCAAGCTAAGCAGAGTGCACATATATCAGTAAAGGCCTCCAAGAAACACGAGCTATTTCAATATTTGACATACATTTCTCTGAATCAACTTTGAACAAATCAGAATGGTAGCAAAATAATACTGGGGTGTCAGAGGATTTGCATTTGGCAGAGGTACATCAAATCTCTTCCCATTTGTGGTGGTTAAAAATCCCAAGTCACTTTCTGTAAGAGAAATACCATGGTGTCTTGACTCAGCTGTAGCGCTTAGCAAATGTATTTTGGAGGTACTATGTAGTGGATTTAGTTTTTCCAAGTGATGCTGCCTTTGTTCTCAGTTTCTACCCTCCACTCTTCTACTTGACCCCTCACTGATAAAATGATACTTGACTGTCAACTGCAGATAAGACTTCAGTAGTTATATGACCACCCTTCCATCTCTTCCTCTGCACCCTCACTTAGTGGCTCTCGATCTGTATTTACCCCATGGGATACCAAAGTGCTCTTATCCTCATTTTCATAGATGAAGAATGAGTAATTGAGAAACTTGCCCATTAAAAGAATTTTACGTTGCAGGGAATTGCACACACACTCTGCCTTGTTTCCAGGACGTAACTGATAAACTCCCTGGTGTGGAGGCTGAATTTTGTACAACTGTCTCATCACATTTCCTATTTTTGTTTTCCCTTTCAGACTGACAGCTAAAGCTGTTGCTGTTCTCTTACCCATCTTGGGAAGCTCATGGATCTTTGGGATTTTGGCTGTCAATGCCCATGCATTAGTATTTCAGTATATATTTGCTGTTTTCAATTCACTACAGGTAAGTAAGTACCTGGTGGAAAAGTTTATGGCTACTGAACTGCTGCTGAGATCCAATAAATGGATCATTAGTAATGTTTTCACCTGCTTGTCCTTATTGTTTCTTTTTCTATGTTCCTTTCTCCATCTTTTAAGTCTGTGCTGACCATACAGTGCTAGCAATTGTTTAGTCTTCATCCCACTCCTTAGTGTTTCCAGTAGCAATAATTAAATAAATGAGACAGTGAGTTTGACAAATCAAATTCATTCTTCCAGCACCATGTACCGCAGGCAAGATTCTTCAGTAGAGATACCAGAACAATTTTTCAGTGTCAGTTTGAGGCTTTACTACTGACACTTCATGAATGTGAACAGACGTTTGTGGGAAAGGTGCAGCAGAAGGAGTAAAGCAGAGCTATTCTGCATGCTGCACATGACTCTTGCATGCAGGCAACTAGACCCCCATCTACTTAAGACATAATCCAGAAAAATAGTTCTGTCCAAGAAGGAATGTAAGCATCTGCTTAGCTTTAAGCAGACATTTCAGTACGGGCATAAATCTGTAGGTGTGTTATATTTTTTTCCCAAATAATGGCTACAAAAGGGAAGAAAAAATGAAATCCTGTAAATATTTTCTTTTGTCTCAGGAACAAATAGCACTATGGTCACAAAAAAAAAAAAAAAACAGAATTCTCCCCATAAGCTAATAAGAGAAGTCCAAATTTTCATCCAAAATAAACCAAATAAGTTTGGCTGAATACTCCCCAAAATAAAATAAAATTATGGGAGTTGGGGGCGGTGTGTGAAGGGAAGGGGGTGGGACCCCTCCATATTCCATTGAACAAAAAGCCCAAAGATAGCAAAATTCTGTTGTGAAAATTTTCCTGATGCTAATACCTTGATTTTCCCATGTAATAAATATTGATCCAGTGTTTCCCAAAGAGCATTTCCCTCTACCTTTATCTTTGCAAGCACAGACAAAAAGTTCTCTTGTCATGAAAACAGAATTTCTGCTTTTTTTCAACCTGATTGCTTCTTTAGCAGACCAAAGTTTAGGAGGTGCTGTTTCACAGGAAAAGTTCCAGACATAGCAACATAATGCTGCAGGTTTCTCCAGTTTAACATGGGGCCCAGCTTGGCCTACTCTTTGATATTTATAAATCTCCAGCTACTTGGTACCTGCTTTATACAACACTGCAAGAAATACATTATTGTATTTCATTCTTCACAGCCAGTCTTCAACCTTCTCCCTTTTATCTGTTTTTCAGGGATTTTTCATGTTCCTGTTTCACTGTCTTCTAAATTCCGAGGTAGGTAATGAAATGGTGTTAACAAATTTGACGTTACTAAATTCAAGTAACATGAGTGTAAAACATGAAAATACTTTCTCTATTATCCTTGCTTGTTATGGCACTGATTTTTTTTTTTTCCTTTCAATTAATACATGACAGTTAGTGACTTTGTGACTTGTGGCATTTTGACAATGCTTGACATTTATTTTATTTAACATAGGAAAGGTTTTAAAAATATATATAATAGAAGGCATCTCAAGACTAAGGAAGTGAAGCTCTCCCAAGGGCTGGAGGGATTGAGCAGCTAAACTACAAGAATTCTTCCTGAAGTTCATTCTGACCATAGAATAATTTTGTTCTGACCATAGAAGTATAACTCAGCTACTCTAGAACAAAATGTGCTGATATTTCCAAGTGTCTGGGTGAAAAAGAGATCTTTATTCCCAGCGCGCCTGGACAAGGAATGCCCACACATTATAGAGAAGCACAAGAAGATAGGTCTGATGGGGACCTGAGCAGCCTCTCCTACAGCACATTCCAATGTGCCAGTGTCTGCCTTCACAGCTCAGTTGTCAAAGCCCCTTGACCCCCCTCAGCAATTTGGATCCGGGCCTCACTGCTGCCACTTCTAAATTGTACTCTTCATCTTTCTTACTGCAGTCTGAGCTTCTTATTTCCTGTTTGAGCTACTATACACACAGAGAGTTCCCTTCCCTGCCACAGGCAAGGGAAGACTCTAAGACTTCTGTTTTCCCTGGTCTTCTCTTGATGAAACAACCTGAGCTTCTCATAACGTGCATTTACTTGATCTGTGTCATTCTCACTGCTCTTTTCAAGGCTGTCTCTAGTTGGTCCCTGTTTTCCCTAGGATGCTGGACACAGTATTGTAGCTGAGGCTGTGGCAGTGTAGAATAGGGCAGAAAGATTACTTTGTGTGTTTTGCAGCTTATGCCCCTCCTGACAAGATGTCCTTCATTACAGCATCATAACACTGGTCAGTCACTTCCACCCACTAATCCTTGATAAATCTCACCTACTTACCTAGAGAATGACAATTTCACCATCTTCTCTTTATGCAGCTGTTTGTTTTCACCTCGGTGAAGAATTTTCCTTCATCTATAGGGAATTCCATCCATCAGCTTTAGTATCCATTTTCAAAAGACTGGCAGCCGTCTTACATCTGTGTCTTGCATCCTTGCATTCTTTATTTTTAACAAGATAAATGGAAATACAGTCCTACAGTGGACATCTAGGAGGATGGGATAATCCAGATATCACAAAAATATTGCCAGTGAAATGAGACATCACTGAGGTTATACGATGCTTTGTACTTAAAGTATGGGTCCTTGAAAAGTGAAGTTAAATCTTAAAGCAATAAATATACAGAAAAATGTAGGGGTGGATTGTTTGTTGGTTTTTAGTACAGTGACAATAGCGTGGAGGAAGGATAATGGGGAAATTATTGTAGGCTGCACCTGTGAAAACAAACACAACTCTTTAAAAAGTTCTTTCTACCTGGTTTAATTTTTTTTTTTTCCCAAAGGTTAGAGCTGCTTTTAAGCACAAAACCAAGGTCTGGTCCCTTACCAGTAGTTCGACTCGCAACATCAATGTGAAACCCTTCAATTCAGATATTGTGAGTATTCCTCCTTTTTTTAAATTTTTTTTTTTTTTTTTTGCTATTGTACTTGAAAGTGTTCCACATTAAGTTCTATTGGTAATAAGAGGATTCAGGAAGGCATGTGGGTATTTTTAGTGCCTAACCTAATGGATGGTGTAGCCATGAATCAGCAAATATTAAGTTGAAGCTACAATTTCTGTTTTGAAAGCAAATGACAAAATTCTGCTTTCTGGTAAATTATCAAATAGAAGTAAACGAAAGTTTGTGAACCCTGGAGTTTGGACCCATGAGACTGTTCCCACCAATTGTAATGGACTTCATATTATGCACTCAAGCAGCATTTTTGCAATGTATTTGTCTGATGATGATGGCTTTTTGAATAGGGCACTTTTACGTTTAAGCCCAAGGAATAAACTCTTAAAGAAGTCAATATATGAATATGCTTTTCTAGCTCTCCTTAAGTTGTCTTGAGGAAAAGGCAGTTGTTTTTACAAAGAACCAGGCTTCTGAAGTGGTAGGTATAATGAAGTGATCGCTGGTGATCACCTCAGATCCTGGCAATAACTATTTAAAAATCCTTTATGACATACGCTCTCAAGACTCCATGACTCCAATGTAAATGGATTCTTTCAAGCTTTTATTTCATCCAGACAAGAGTTGTTTAACAAAATAAATAAATCTATTTTCAATATTATTTTGTTTTCCAGATGACTGGGAACAGGCCAGGCACAACCCCCACAAAGCTGAACACCTGGGATAAAAGCACCGATTCAGCCAACCGCATTGATTTATCAGCAGTCTGACAGTAATAGCAGCTTCTCAGTGAAAAATCAAGCCATACATTCAGGACGTCTGACACAGTGTCCACCAGTTTTTTTCTCACTGTTAAAACCAGTAGAAAACTGCTTTCTTAATCACTGCCTAATAAATTGGAAATTGCCATATTGTTTTGTTGAGTAAATAGTCCCCATCTACCTGCCTTCGAAACTCTAACGCATTCTAGCACTTGGCTGTCAGCAATATCTGTACAAACAGCTAGCACAAATATACACTGGATGGTTTTGGCAGCAATGATGAAAACACTAGGTATGTAAAAAGGGCTTATTGCTACCTGAATTATTCCAGCTCCTAGAATTGAGGAAAGGCAACATGCCCCTGGAAAGATGGACTTCTGTGTTCTAAAATGAAATGCTTCCCATTGTGATGTTGTAATGGGACTATTCTTGTTTTGCTGTGCACTCTCTGTTTACATTTATTACCTTACAGAACCCAATTATTGAAGTGAAACTTATTCAAAATACATAGTGTGGTGATTAATTTAAACGCTGCAAGGAAGCCAGGACTTGAGGGAGAAGCAGGTTCCAGCTACTCCACTCCCAGCATGGGCGTGGAATTAGCAGAACTAATCTACATATCACTAGGTATGTTAACAGCATATGTAACATGCAATACTTCTATACATGGCCCATTAGTATTTTAGCTATTCCTGTTTACATCATACCTGGAAAAGGCAGAAATGACTACGGTTGTCCTGTGGCAGTCCACAGCATTCCTATCGCTGATTTGTGTCCGCTGACATACTGCAGTACAAACTATTTGTATTGCTTTGCCTGAAGCTTTTGGATGCAATCAAAAACTGTCCATCAAGTGCATTTCACAAATGCACTGTAGCTTTGTGAGATCAAAACCTGGCACCGTGACTTATCTTTCTCCTTTTACTGGTCAAATCCGGACACTGAATTCCAATCACAAAAGTGTAATGCAATGATATACTGTGAAGACAGCCAAACTACAAATAAGTCTATACGTTGTTACCTACAGACATCTTTTAAATAGGTCTCTGAAGATTCTTTTGTGGTTTTAGACTCTGCTCTGCACTTAATAGTTTCTGCTTTAGTACTTGCTATGAAGTATCTTTAAGGAGAAAAAAAGCCACTGCAATTTTTCTTTTGACCAGTATTTTGTAGGTTCTCAGAAGGCATGTTTAGAGCACAAGGGAGTGCAATCTGGGCTGTGCCAATGATGCACCTTTCCAGCTGGGAATAAAGCAGATTATAAACCCCAGAGGGTGATCAGAACCCCTAAATCTGTGTCTTTCTCTTAGGAGTTACTCAGCAGCCAGGGGCTCCAGAGCAGTTTCCAAAGATGAGGCCCTCTTCACAGAGTGGCTTTGCAGCTATGTCTCCTTAGCTCCATCTCTTCCTTGTTTGCAGTAGCTGTGTCTCTAGCAGCCTAGGTGTACTGGTTTACAGGGATCACCAAGGTAATTGGCTTTCCTTGTACATTGGGCTATCAAAATGGTAAAAAGGAAGAGACACATGCAATTCTTCAACCTCCTAATTTTGCTAAGAGGCTTAAAGGTTTCTATCTTCATCAGTTCAGACCATTTCAGATCCAAGTTAATCTGTCAAGATATCTGCTATTGCTTTCCAAGAGAAAAGGTATTTGCACCCTAATATGATGCAGGGTGAAAATTGTTCATTGGATGGTAAATTTGTAAAAAAGAAAGTAAAAGTAAATTGATCTTCAGGGAACATTGATCAATTGGGACTGAATTTAGTGAAGTGTTTCATCCAAAAGACATGGAGTTGAAATTTTAGAAAACATCAGTGTGTTTCATTTTTTATTGATCCAAACCAAGTTTTCTCCCTGTTTCTTTCCTGCACTAATTAAAAATGTTTCAGTCCAGACTAGTATTTTCTGCCTTCTCCCCTTCCTGACCAAGACTTGTTGGTATGGTCACTAAAAAGAAAACCCGTGGTCCACCCAGGTCTCTCTGTGGCTGTAAATTAAACTCTTCTACAGAAATTAGCTGTGCCCATATATATGCTGGAGTCATGCAGCTGGACCAGAGCCGAATGTGACATACTGCATATTACACATATAAATGCATGAAATATATAGGCTTCTAAAAAAATAGCTCAAATTGCTAACAGCTAACTCTAAAAGGTGGGTCAGTAAAAGCTAAATACCTAAATGGCTATGCCTTTATTTTGGCTTTTGTGTGTGCCTTTTTCCTAACCTTTTCTCCATCGGATTGTGTTACAGCTGTGCAAATATATGGACTTCTCTTGGCCTGAGAATGATTTTTTTTTTCCCCCAAAAGGCAGAGTAAGAGGAGCCCTTGGAATGTATGGAGGTGATTGTAACAGAACAGTACTGTGATAACAGAGTTCAGTGTTTGTATTGTGTGCAGACAATGTATTTAAGCATTATTTTTTTATACTGGAGCATGCGTTTTTCTGTGTGGGTTTAGTTTGTTTGCTTTTTTTTTTCTTTACACTGAGACTACAGATACAGATTGAAATCCTCATTGAGCATTTCTATTCTAATCTTTGTACTATAGCACAAACAGTTCTGTGAATGAACCAGAGAACATATAAAAACTTTCTTAAAAAAAAAATAATAATAATTAAAAAAAAAATCTTATTTTTTAAGGCTAGTCCCTTCTACATAATTTTCATTGCTTCCATTTCCTTCTGTACTGATGTGTAGTGATCACCTTTGTCACTAGCCAAGGTCTATTTAAATAAAAAAACCCTACATGACATGCACATGCCAGTAGGAAATGCCAGTAGTATAAAGGGCTAAATCTGTTTTTCATCCAGGCATACCATATTTTAAAATTATTCATCAAAAGAAAGAAGAGCATGAAAATGGTTTGGGTTTGATACTTCAGAATGTGACATAGATGTATTATATATTGAGGGAGCATTTATTATCCTCTATCTGCTGAGATCCACTGTGGATAACCTGCATCCCATGCTTTAACTTTTGAACGTTACTTGTGATGAAGCAGTTTATCTTGTTGGATATGTCACACGAGGTTAGGAGCTAGAACGCTGTATTTAGAACACTAAGTTGGGGATGGGGTTTCTTCTGGTTTTGACAAACTAGTAAAATAACCCAGAAAGTACAAATTGTGTTCCATTACCACCTAAGTCCTTTTTTTTTTTCCTTTCTTGTTTGATTTAATGTATTTTTGTTGTTACTGAATGCAGCAAATGTACTAAGAACTGCTCAAATGAATCTTTAAACAATCTTTTCCTGTCCTCTGTCTTTTGAAGCCTTAAAATCTTGTAGTTTATTTATGAGCGTGTATATAGCAGCTATTGCAATATTTTTTTTTCAGGACAGCATCATTTTCTCAATGGTATGAAATCTTAATTGAATGAGATGTGAGTTTTAAAATAGGTAGTATAGCAAGAATGACTTTGCCTGTAAGTAGTAAAATTATTTAGTTTTGTTGTTTTGTTTTTTTTTTTCCCCCAAAATAAATAAGAAATCTTAATTTCCTAAAAGAGCTTTGTATTTGTGCAAATTTTTCTCTTGTCATGGGTTATAAAGAACAGCATAACAATTAGGGCTCCCTAGGAGTATTATGGTTGTGATTAAACAAGCAAAGCTTTACTTGTATGAGAAGTCCTGCTATATGCATGAGGTGCATCTAGGTAATGTGCAGACAATATTTTTGTATTTAAGGTTACACCCACAGAATATACTGAGCAAAGTGTTTCCCTTCCCTTTAACAAAGGAACCTATTTTATAAAGCAGCTCCTGCTGATTATTTCTTCTAACCCAGTTATTCCAGCAACCTGATTATTCCAGCAAGGTCAGTTCCTAGGTGAAAAAAAAATGCCATTTTTAGATATGACAAACAGATTCTATCTCAGACAGACAGGAAGCTTCTTATTCTACCAGAGCTCTGCAGACAGCACTCTCTGTGTGTGTGTATATGTGTGTATGTACATGCACACACAACTACACTCAGCTATGTACACACAGACATTTTACATGTCTATCTACATATATATCTAAAAAAATATTTATACATCATTCAGACATCTCCTCCTGTCTCTACACCGACAGCAGCTTCTCCTGTATTTTCTGTGGTTGGGGACAGCTAATTTGCTGGATAGAAGAGGGGTACACACACAACAATTAACTGTGCATGGTATTTTGCACTCTCCTACAGACAAATAACTGTAGCAACTATCAGCTGCCACCAGCTATCCATGTTTTGGATGCCTGGGAGCACAGGCATGGTCAGAAAAGATGCTACTTCAGAAATGCCAGGGGTTTTGTCACTTCTCTGCTGTTACCCTGCTGCATGCCCGTCAGCAAGTAATTTTTCCTGACTATGTGTTTATGCCACCACTGAAATGAAGATGATGATACTGCCCTCCTAGTAAGTTCTTTGAAAGTGCAGTTGACAAACAGAACATGTATTATTAAATACTGGTGCTACGCAGTCTTTTGTTCTTCACCTATGGCTGGCTCCAGTGAGGACAAAAGCATTGTATGGTGTGGCTCTTAACCATCGCCCTGTCCCTCCAACCACCGCACTGCATGTTTACACTCCGCTGTGTCCTGTTACAATGGAAAGTATCTGTTACTTTAGTTTTTTCCTAGCAGCTGCAGAGATGGCCTTCACATTGTGGCTGCAACCTCTAATGTACACATGGGAGCATCCATGCATGTGAAGTAGAGCCAGGAGGTCCACCTGCCATATATGCTCCATCACAGCAAAACCCGGGAATTACTCTGATGATGCCCAAAGTTGCATCAAAGAGGTGGGATTCCTCTTTACCTTCAGGACAGCCAACCTGTAGCCTTACCAGCAGAAAGAGATCTTCCAGGACTTAGTAGAGCCAGTGCAGAAAAACAGCCCGAGGTTCAGGCTCAGAGGCCAAAGCTTTGGCTCTAGGACTAGTTTCACATTGCAGGACAATGGTTCATAATGAGGTGCCTCACAAAACCTGATTTTTTAAAAACTAATGTATAGTGTATTAAAATGTCATTAATACTACATTTTCACCTGAAAATGTAAATCCAGAAATGCTCCATCTCAAAGAAGACACAGTTCCAAAAGCATGTCATCATAGGGTTGCAATCCTGTAGATGACATGTTTTCAAGGTCAAAGCTAGTTCTATTATGATTAATAGGCTACCAGCTGCCTCCTCTATGTTGCATGGCTGTGTAGATGTGGTGGGGTGATGATGGGAAGTTAAATAGGAGGAGAATTATATGATGAAGAATAACTAGAGCTATACCCTGAAAAATTAAAGATTGGAATATAGTTGAGAAAGGTGTTTCATCATCTTTCAATATGTATTACAAAGAAACCTTCCTCCCTTTGTATCCCTCCAAATCATGTAGCAAGGCATACAGAAAAGAACGCTTTCTTGCTACTCTGTGAAACGTAGATTGTATTTTTTACATTTATCATTCATGACAGAGTAATAAATTAGATAATTTTTGGCACTGGTTTACATCATGTTTGCCTTTAAAAATATTTTTGTTATATCTATGTTATGCTTGGATGACTCAGTGTAGTATGTCATGGATAGTTATTGCTATAATTGCCCTTGTTCACACAATTTCTTTCTCAATAATCCCATATGCTCTTGAAATGTGGAGGCCATATTTCATCTTGTCAAGGATGATTATAATACTAAATGTACCACTGACATCAGCATCTTCACCAGGTGCTGACACATGACAGAAATAATGAGTCATAAGACACTTTTAAGCACTGTTCATTGCATCTTTACCAAACAGCTTCCTTGACCAGTTGCTAATTTGCTAAAGGTAATTCCCAATAGAGCAGTTTCAGGCTAATTTACCTATACCAAAGACAACTGAAATTGTCTCTCCCCATGGTATTTTTCTGTGGTTACTGTACAAAAGCAGGCTTGAGTGGGTTATCCATGTGGTCCTCTAAGCACTCTCCAAGCTATACATTTTAAGCATTTGCTTACATCTACATATGAACATGGATTAGTACATAAAACAACTCAGTCAAAAACAAAACAAAACAAAAGGACAATGAAGCACAATAAGCAACTCTGTCACAGCAAAGCCTTGTGTTTTAGTTTGTGCTCATCATATATCAGGACAGAAAGTTCCTGACTCAGCTGGTAAGGGAGCCCCCCAGGGGAGGTGCCTCACTGGACCTGCTGTTTACTAACAGAGAAGGACTGGTGGGTGATGTGGCGGTGGGAGGCTGTCTTGGGCTTAGCAACCACGAAATGATGGAGTTCACAATTGGTGAAGTAAGAGGAAGGTTTAGCAGAACCACTACCATGGACTTCCAGAGGGCTGACTTTAGCCTGTTTAGAATGCTGGTTGCAAAAGTCCTTTGGGAGGCAGTCCTGAAGGGAAAAGGGGTTCAGGAAGGCAGGACATCTCCTCAGAAGAAAGTCTTAGAGGTGAGCTGTTGAGGTAAACAACTGGCCTGGCTGAACAGGGAGGTTTTTTTCTGAGACTTAGGCAAAAGAGAAGAGTTTAGCGACTGTTGTAAGGATAATAAAAAAGGTTTTACAAGTACATTGATGACAAAAAGACAGCCAAGGAGAACCATCACCCATTACTGGATGTAGAGGGAAGCATGGCCACCAAGGATGAGGAAAAGGCTGAGGAATACTGCCTTTGCTTCAGTCTTCAACAGTCAGACCAGGAAATAGACAATACTGTCAAGGAACTTGACCTAACAGCCACTTTCCAGTACCTGAAGGGAGTTTATAAAAAGACTGGAGAGGGCCTGTTTACAAAGGCCTGTAGTGAAAGGACAAGGGGTAATGGTTTTAAACTAGAAAGGAGTGGATTTAGATTAGAAATAAGGAGGAAGTTCTTTACCATGAGAGTGGTGGAGCACTGGAACAAGTTGCCCAGGAAGGTGGTTGAGGCCCCATCCCTGAAGACATTCAAGGTGAGGTTTGACAGAGCTCTGAGCAACCTTCTCTAGTTGAAGATGGCCCTGCTTTCAGCAGAGGGGTTGGACCAGATGACCTCTAGAGGTCCCTTCCAACCCAGACATTTCTATGTTTCCCTCTCAAACTTATTAAAGAAAATGAATAATCACAGAAAAAGTCATGTCAATGCATTTGTCACAGACAAAAAGCCACACCAGTGAAGCAATGCAGTGTATTCTTTTTTTTTCCAGCAGAGGAGCAGGAATGTGTCACAAATCTGGATTTCTGCAATATAGCTGGAAAAAATGTGTGAGAAACACTCTCTGCTTGTCTGAGGGGTCTCCAGTGTATGAGGCATTTCTGTCAAAATCGGTTATTATTTACACCTATTGAATTGCCTGCCTCAGATATTCAATTCAGGATACATTTGTGCTGCAAAACAAAATAATTCATGCTATGCTCTGCCATCTTAAGAGCAGAGCTTATTTGGATCAGAGTAGCCACTTAGGAGGATTTTGGGGGACAGTAAAGGGTAATGTTTGTGCTATGACTTCAAGAAAGTAATTTCTATGAGTAATTTCTCTTTGAATCCATGGCAGCTGAAATCAAAGGAACTTCTGAAATCAAACTTATTTTGTAGTCTATCAACAAACTAGACCCATGAAAGGAGCAGGCACTGCAAACGCAGACACTGAAGAGCCTGAAGTCCAGCACTTGCTGCCTTGTGCAATTACAGCTCTGTGGCCCAGACTTCCATGAGAGCAATGCACAGGCATCGAACAGAAAAGCTGGCACACGGAAAGGTACTTGCCTAAGGAAGAAAGCAGGAGGAAAAGAAAACATCCTTAGCCCTGTTTCCTGCCAGCATAGCAGTCTTGTGTTGAGGCTGAAACAAGGCTCCCCACCTCGAAGGGGCTCCCCAGCCTGGGCATGGTGCCAGCTTTCCTGCAGCAGTGCAAGCTGGTGCGTCACTCACCCACTGCACCCTGCACGCCGCTCTGCCAACCCCGTCCTTCAGCCACCTGAAGCCTTCTGCAGAGCTCATGGGTGTCTGTGCACCGAGCAAACTTCATTAAATAACAGCTTGTCTTTCCCTATAACTGTTAAATTAGCCATAACTTGTAATGACAAACACAAACACATCTTGTAGAGCAAGTTTTAATAACATCTTTTTGTTAAGAAAATGTTTTGTCCCATGAACACTGAACTGTTCTTTCTGCAAGAAAAATACAGTGCCTCCTGGATGTGCATGAGTACAATAATTTAACATGGAAAGAAATATCAGATAATTTTCTTCCTACATATCAAAGCTCTTCATTTAATAGAGCTATTTTTCAGATAACAGCCTCAGAAATGGCACTTCAAGAAATGTTCATTGGGAAGTTCAAAATAGCTAAATTCTAGTTTCCTTCTGTGTACTATAATTTGTGAAACATTTTACTTTCCAACATGAGAAAGTAAGAATTTACAGATACACTTTGAGGAGAGAGGGAAAAAAAAAAAACAAAAAAAACCCCAAAACCCCCCCCCCAAACAAACCCCAAAACTCAAACCAAACACCAACAACAAACCAACAGCAGAAAACTGCCATACAAAATGAGTTATACAAAGGCAGGCTGCAGCCTTACTCTGTATTTGGGCCAAGGGCCGCAGACAGCAGCTCACTTTGTTCTGTGGAAGTGATGTACCAAGTACACACTGCTTGTACATGTCTTCAAACTCCCTGGTTGCAACACAGTAGGAGCCTGGCCTAAAAATGATGTAATTTCAGTCAAGAAACATCACTGCAGAAACAGTGGGGTGCACAGGATTTACTGACGGGTCAGAGTGCACATTAGCCCCCATTTTCAGAGGAATGGGGCTACCATTCCCCATACCTGTGACAGGGAACACCAAAAGGAGCAATATTTACTCTTCTGCTAGATATGAAATTCCCATAAACCACAGCACAGTTAGTCAGCTGCTGCCATGGCCAAAATCACTATTACTCCTTCAAATTATTCCTGCCAGTAAACAATGAAAGTCTCATACAGGAAAACAGTGACACTAAAGATAACAACACATCACCTGTACAGCCAGGACCTCTCCGCTTCTGAGTAAGAAGAAAACACTCTAAGATCCATGCTAGAACTGTTCCTAAAGCTATTTTATTTCTACTATTGATGCAGTTTCAGTCAAATAGAGAGCTCTTGCCCACTGCTGACTTTTGAGTTGAAAAGTATAAAAAACTTTGTAAACTCTGTCTCATTGTGCCAATAAAGTTGCAGTCCATGTTAAACCACCCTTGTTCAAGCAGCCTTCAAGAGGGAGTGCTGTTAAAGACCTAGCAACTTGATACTTTTTTGAGAACTAGTAACTCTGTAGAAAAAAAAAGCTGAAAGCTTCATGTTACCTCAAAGTTCCTCACAGCTACATTAATTACTGTGCTTAGGTCTGTATGATTGCTCTGCAGAGCATGAGTGCTGGACCAGAGCTATGACCCCTCGATTTAATTGCACAAATTGGCAGCATCCTGGTTTTGAGCAATCTGAAATGTAAATTTCCAATCTGACCATTTGTTGAAAAAAAATTTTTAATCCTTACTGCATTTTCCATTTGAAATGCATTTTTAGCTCATGACATTTTAAAAGAAATGTATTTAAAATTCCTGAATTCCCTTCATCTCATCTATTCAACACTTTAAAATTTATTTTTAATAACTTGTGTAGTCACCCTCCAAACTCCTTTCTTTCATTTATCTGGTGTTTTCTATTCAAGTGAAGCCAGAGCAGATGTCACAAACTGTAGGCATTTATCTCCTACGTGGTCTACAGTTATTGCTACTTTCACAGTATTAATCTGGGGACTGGCATAGGGAAGAGGTTACGCTACCTCCACTTCTACCTTCTGCTTTTTCTCCCTACAGATGGTGGGCTTTATGCAGTGAAATGGATTACAAGTCAAACTATTTGTCTAGGATGTGTGAGGCAGCTGGTCTCTGTTTACAGTAATCAAATACATTCACAGGTCTTGTTCCCTTCTTCATTCTTTCAAGCTGGTTACTTCCTTTCCCATAAATACCTCTTCAGTTTATTTAACTCCTCAGGCATTTCTTACTTGGTCTTGCCAGCACTTACATCAGATACTGTAAAAGTCCATTTCTGTAATGCCTACATTTTACTTTTTTCCTTTAACATTTGCGTCTGACATTGCTCTGCCTGGCTGGGGAGGCTGAGGTTCTGTGATGAAGAGAAATTTACGGCTATCTATAAAGCCCAGGTGGTAAGTGGGTTATTTGTAAACACTCATTTACAGAAATCCATACTTGGCCAAGAGCTTTCGGAAAACATCCTCTCCATGAGCCCAGACAGCTCTGTGAAGTAGATCCTGAAGTGCTGTGAATTGGCATCAATTAAGTTACGGCAACTTGTGCCACCCGAGGACCTGTCTCCGGCTGACTTCTCTATTAGCTGATAACTGACTCTGCAGCCCTGCTGAGGGATTTGATTTGATTTGCGGGGCCTTACCTCCCCTCTCTGCTTTTTTGGCTCAGGAAGGTTCTGGTCCTCCTGCTTCCTTCTGGGCTGGCTTGGTGTTTTGGTAGGCAGCTGCTGGCTGAACACCACCTCCCAGTGCTTTACATGCTTCTATGTTTTGAATTTGCCGTGTGATGGATTTTGGGGCTCTGAAGATAACAGTTTCTATGGATGGTGCCTTTTCCATACAAATAGATGAAAGACACAAACTTATAAGTAGCTGGTTTGAATTTATTAAAACTTGTTCTCTAATAACAAATAATATTGTAAAAACTATGCTTTTCCCTAGAAATTCCTGAAGCCCTTTATAAGCAGGAGCACAGAAAGCCATCACTGGGTTCAGTTCTCTGCTATCCTCAGCACCATACAATGGTCACAGGTCAGGCAAGATGAATAGACTCCCAAAATGAAAGTTACTTCTCTCTTTATCGTCCAAAACCCAGCAGAGTATTGTGGGGATGTTGCCGCATCCAGGTCCTGTTTTACATCCTTCTCTCAAGGCAGGCTCTGCTTGGATGCTTCCTGCCACCGCTCTCCAACTTAATTTCTCTCTCTGCTATCTCATAGTCTGCAAGGGTGCAGTAAAAAAAGAGGGTTTATCTGAAGCAGAAAACCATTGATCCTGAGACTCATGACATCTGGGTTCACCCTGCCTTAGATATGCACGGCTGTAATTTGCTGCATTTTCATCCAAGTCACAGAACATGCTCAGACACCAGCAAGCACACAGGGGCTGAGCCCCAAGCCTGTTTGGTTCTAATGGCAGGTCGTCAGTCTCCATGACAACCCAGACTGGGAGCAGCACTTAAAATTGATCTTCTTACTAATAATATCATTGGCATTCAAGAGAAATAAAGAGGCCCCTTAGTGAAGGTTATGTCAGGGCTCCTCTGACATAAACTACCAGAAAAGCATCTTTTAATTAGCAACTTGCCACAGGCCAGCAATACTCCACCTCCTACCACCGGTTGGACTCCATTGCCTCCAACTGCTACCAGACACTCTGACTTATCTGGTCTTATGTTAGTCCTCTGCAGACCTCAGTCAATAATGAATTAAGTTTCACTGTTCTAGGAGCCAAGGTACCATAATAATGACAGAAATGCCTTTATGGATCTACCGGATGATGAATGCGGTAAAACCCATCGCATATCAGTCAAAGACTCATTCATTTCTCTTTAGCAATAGAGGAGATACCAGGAGATTTAATGACAGAACAGTAAACTGTGCCCTAATGTGTGAAAAGCATTCTCTTGAGTGCTTTTGTGTGCAGTATTTACAGTGCTTGCAATTCATTATTATTATTATAATAAATACAAATAATACTGTTGATGACAGTGATGTTTAGAGGTTAGCAAGAAACAAGGCTGCATAAACACAAAGTAATAGCCAATCTTCTTGCTGGTAAGTAGGATGTATGTGGAAGGGCAGCACACGAAATCACTGAACAATAAAACATACTAAATGTTTACTAAAACATAGTAAAGGCATGAAATAAACTGACTACCTAGTAACTTCTTTTCAAAACATGCCCAAGAAGATTGACTCCATGTAATGTTTCAGTTTGTGTAATTCTAAGGCAACTAGGAAAACAATTAAAATATCCTAGTATTATGTCTCTCCTTATCGGGCTGAAAATACACGATTAAACTTTTCATTCAGGAATTACCAGGGAACTAATAACCTGTGAATGTCCATGACTGAAGTTAAATCACCTGGTCTGGATTTAGTTCTATCTCTGAGCCTGGTTTCTTAACTGACACTCCTGTAGACATCTGTGGAAGAGACAACAGGGAAAGTGGAAAGTGGAAAACAAGGAAGAAACTGTTCTGCAGAATAAAGTGGAGGTTTGCTCCTTCAAAAAGTAGAGGACAGATATCTAATGTATAGATGTCCATCTTAAAGTCTATTTTTTCTGAGTAATATTTGGGGCTGTCTTTTCTGCTCCTTTCCTCAGCACCCTTTGCACAGAGCAGCTGTCTGTGCGGGTTCTTTCAGAACCTGCTGATACCAGTCTGAGCATTTTCTTTCAGAAGCTGATCTTAAGCAGAGCCTTAAGCCAGGAATCCCATCCAAGAACCCAAATCCCTCACTGTACTGTAAGATTCCCGGATGTACTCAGCACCAGCAAAAGATGACAGGAATTTCTGGTTAAAGAGAAAGCTTTGGATCAGGCCTTGACTCACACTAGTATCACTGAAAAAAGCCCTCTCTAATTTTTAGTAAAGAAGGGAAAGACAACACATTAAAACAACCAGACATAGCAGGCAGAAATGAAGAGGATAAAAGGCTTTTGTTTCTGCTTTTTCTATGGAGTATGAGTAATTCCCAAATCTATTTTGAAACATCAAGAAATTCAGAGCATAAGTAAAAAAAAAAGAAAAAGAGAAATATCCTTACAATTTACCAGACATTATATTCTACAGTTTTCCTGAAAAAGAGACAGTCCTGGTTTATGATCCAAATTACAGATAAGAGCTGGCAAAAAGCAAATAGAATAAGAAATGTTATTTTATATAAGAAAAGTGGGAGGAAAAGCACATGTTTGTTATCTCTCTCAGAACAGCCCAGTTCTCTGACAGAAAAGGCAACATTTACAATCAGCTTTATGAGGAAAAGTAGATAAAAAGAAAAATAAAATAACAGATGGAAGGTGGTTGAGGGGAAAAAGAATAATTCTCCTTCTATCTAGAAGGCCAAACTGAGGGAAGATGCTATTCTGCAAGTAGCACATGTTTGATTTTATGTAAGCACAGGTTTACTAGACAAGTTAAGGAGGCTGTAGACCTCTCTCTCCCAACTATTTCTGCCTGGTGAAGTATGTATCCTTTCAATACTGTGATGATGGAATAGATACATGCAACCCAACTCCACTATCCAAACTAGAGTAGCATCCACTTCTATTTTCTAACGTGTTTAAATCTAGGATTTAAACAGAAGATGCAGGAGAATGAAGACCTGCCTATTCCCTAATAAGAAATGGTTCTTGTTCCACTGCAACAAGTTTCTCACAGCCCTATCTGGACAGGCATTATGTTAGGTACATTCATGAACACTGCATTTAGCTAGAACATTTAGGCTAGAACACCATCCTTTGGATGAAAGGAAAATTTATCTGGATCTTTCACTGAAACCTTTGATTGCATCAAATGATTTGTACAGCTATTGGTCTTGAACAGGATATTCTTTCTGTGTTACTCTACATGGTAGAATTTTCCCTTAGAATTTACACTCTTAGGATATTTGTTGCTGATGATACCTTTTTCCTTACAGTTAAGAAGAAGAATTAAATTAAAGAATTAAAGACTAACATCCTGCTGAACATAAATGAGTCATATACATTGCTGTCAGAGGCTGTCTAAAGAGTGATTTGTGACTACCCTTCCTCTGCTTCTCAGTCAGGCAGAAATCATTAGAAAAGATTTAATCAAGTAAGAGTAATGAACTTGATAGAAGCCGGCCAGACAAATATGAAAATCACTTGCCTTCTTTTAAAAGATACTGAATTTTTTGACTTAGACCTTACATTTTTTATTGAGTTAATATAATCTCAGTTGTCTATTTCAGCTGAACTCCTGTTTCCCTACTATAAGACAAATTGTAAGTCAGATGCATGTCTACTATTCTTTAGAGATCTCTGTATGCACATCGGTATATACCAATATGTATACAGAACTTTAAACTTGTAGATTTGAAAGTCTTTTTCATCTGCAACCTTGCTGCAAACTGCAAATCCAGAAGATCAGTCCTATCTTTGAAACACTGCCAGTATTTAGCCATTTGTGACTCTTCCAAATACATGAATCTTAGGAGGATCAGCAACCAAAGAGAAACAACATTAACAAGCACAAAGCAGCAGGGCAGTCTGGGCAGTATGTGTACCAGAATGAGCATCAATTCTGCTTCTGAGATGCCAAATATTATTCAGAAGAGCCTAGCAGAGATATTACAAAGCTAATTTCACATTTAGTAGGGATGTGGACAGAAACTGGGCATTTCTCCCAGAGGTGAAAAGCCAGTATTTGGTCTGAAAATTTACCCTGTTTACTCTTACAGAGCTAAAGTCTCTCAGTGTTCTGTGGACCTAAGGGTACTCAGTTCTCTATTCAGTAACCACCTCATCCTGCTTAGCCAGAAATACACTCTGTCTAGCTTTTGTGTTCTAATTAGGAAGTTTGCTGGTTAATTAAGTATTTAGGAAGGAGCATTTGATATGCAAGTGAATAATTTGGCTGCTGAGAAATGCCATTCATCATACCCTCCCACTCCACTGTTCTGGGGAACTGGAATATACAAAGACGTAGGGCCTCTGTTGCTTCCACCTCATTAGTGCATTAGCTGCCTGGTGTAATCATTTAAGATGATCACAGAAAGTGAACAGAATTTTTTTTGTAGGGGGGATAAAAAAAGAAAGGAAAACCAAGATAGTCTTTTTTGGGCTAACAGTACAACAAACTACGTACTCTCTTAGAAAGCTACCGTGGAATGACAGAAGATGTTCCATCATAAGTCAGTTTTAATAGTCAGAGAAATGCAAGAAAGGTCCAATGCTACTCTTCCAGAGTAGCACAGAGTATTAAAAAAATACTTTGATATGAGTATTTATACAAAATTGGAATCAGATGCATAAGTGATAAATAATGGCTACTTGAAATCTACTGTTTTCCTTGCTCCAAAATACTTGTCTTTTTGGGTGTCTATCGCATGTCAATTCTGATTATAATATTCTCATGAGGATGCTAAGGTTGTTGTATCTTATTTGAGGAATGCCCAAAATTTAAAAAAAACCCCTACCCCAAACAAACAAAACAAAACAAACCTTCTAAAACTTGACTAGAATTCTTAGATTGCATTTGCAATATTTTTAATTTCCCTGAATCTCTCATCTTGCAGTTAGAGGAAGGTGAAGCAGAAAAAAGTCAGGTTGACATAAGACTGTCATAATTTGACTGACAGCTTACAGAATAAGAAATTTTGGGGTTGAAAGGTTTTGCAAACAGAAAGGCTGCAGACATTGTGAATAAATATAATCTGTGATGGTATTCAAGGATAATAAAAATACTAATAATACGCTACAAATAATAGAAGTAACTAAATATTGTCCTGTTTTAGTTGATGAGCTTCTAACTTGGAGTCAAAAGATTGAAAGACTTCAACCACTTCAGAAGGATTTGTGTCATGTCTTTTCTGCAACTGGGTGACACCCTGACATTTAGTAACTACCTCACAGTAACTACCATTCTTCAGACTCTCTTCTAAAATGTTGTCACAAATGTTCACAGTTTCCATTCACACATCATTCTGAGGTGCACAAGTCAGGGAGAAATGATTAATTACAGAAATATCAAATTCTTATGAAAATGGAATGTTACACTACAATATACATTGTGCCAGTTAGAAAACATTTGGTCACTTACTGGGTCTGTTTCCTCGTTTGATAAAACATGCAATGAACTAGAAAGATGTGTATCAAACTTTGCTTCTGGTAAAATTTCAAACACTGGAGTAAACCACTCCCATAATTTCTTGATTACTTTTTGTGTTTAGGTCAAACACTCAAATGTTCTTGGGAAACAAGCATACAAACAGAGCCCCTTCAGTCAAAATTTGCTGCTGAATTCAAGTAAATAATGTAATTGTATTTTGCTCCCATTTTTCACCTCAGGACATACTTGTGGTTCACTAGTCACCAGCACTCCTAGTCCAGAGTAAGTCATTACTGGTTAAGACATCTGTTTATAGTACATGCCATTTCACTTCAAAAAAAAAAAAGAAAAAAACACAAGGCCTTTATACAGAAATGCAATTTCCGAATGGAAATGTAAGAAGTGGAAGAAAAATATTTGCAGAAAGCGAGCACAGATACTGTATCTTCAGAGTATGTCTATTCCATATATGAAAAGAATTCCTTTCACTACCTCAATATTGTGTTTTCACATCTCTCAGTGTGAATCTTATTCTGGTTCTGTGCCACGCTGATCCAGCCACTCTCTAAAGAATACATTAGGGACATTATCAGGCAAGCTGGAAATACTGAAGTGAAAAAATTGATGTTTTGCATCAAGGCATATATTCTGTGAAGTGCAACCTCTTCCTCACACTGCATTTTATCATGAAGAGAATTATGCTTCAGGAATAAAGCCTTACTTTAAAAAAGAAAACAAAAACCAAACAACAAAACAACAACAAACCAAAACAGATGAGTTACAGAGGAGTCCATCAGTCTTAAATCATTTCCCCTACACTGATGAATCTGTCCTGAGAACTATTTAAATTAAATGCTTCCAACTGAAATTTGAAGGGTATGGTTTAAAGGCAGGACTGAAAGTAGTATCAAGGTCACTCCTAGCCCTCTGTTCTCACTAGACCCAGAGTGGAACAAACTGAACAAGTAGCATCAGTCTGGCATAAAGATGATTTTGCTGTTAATGAACTGTACCACTCCATATTTGCTTAAATTCAGATGTAAATTCCTTCATTTTGCCTATTTTTATTTTTTCAAATTCAAATGATGTTTTCTATCAAAGTGCCTTGACTTATCTCAGACATGCATGGTCCAAGAAAGCATACCTAGAC
The DNA here is from genome assembly GCA_024605025.1 of Megaceryle maxima. Classification (NCBI taxonomy): domain Eukaryota; kingdom Metazoa; phylum Chordata; class Aves; order Coraciiformes; family Cerylidae; genus Megaceryle; species Megaceryle maxima. The sequence continues at coordinate 253,955 of JANHGN010003665.1, read as the reverse complement.
ATCACAGGGATCAAATGCTTGGTGGTAGTTACCCTCAGAGAGCAGAAGAGGAATTTGGTCTGCTTTCATCCCGAATGGACGAAAATAGTTTAAAAGCTATTGCTGATGCTACTGATGGCATCTTCTGCCACACCTATTATCTAAAATATTTTGTGCCAGGACTTATCTACTCTTATAATTTTTCTAAAGCATGATTCCTTAATTTTTGTCTACCTATGAGTTAGCCTGGATTATTAATAAAGTAAATTTTCACAACAAGAACAATGATGACTTTTCTGTTTCTCACAAGGTCATTTCTAAGCATGATAAAACAATGACTTTATCACTGACAGCACTAGGAACATCACTGACCCTGGATAATATCTCCACAAGATTATTCTCCTAAGATTCTTCTCTCTGTCTTGCAAAACAGGGTAGTGAAATGTAAGTTCATGCCTTGCTGTCTTTTGCTAATAACATAGGAATATCACCCTCCCTACCTCATACTGTCATAGTAAAAGAATTTCCCTTGTATTTCCCTTATGTTTCCCTAATGAGAACTTGTCAATCAGTGTCTTTTTTCTTTCCAGGGCAAACTGGAAAAAAAAAAAAAAAAAGAAAATTGCCATGGTCATAGTATCCCAGCAAGATGTTATGAAATAAATACACTGGAGACTTGCCCAGTTCAGAACATTTTGAAGCATCAAGTGAAGACTTTACAGCCAAGAGCTGTAAAAACTTTGGAAAAGTGGGTACCTAATATTGTTACAAAATCTAAACTGAAATGCCTCATGAAAAATAATTTCCTTCTGCCCTCTCACAACTGTGTCTTATGATCCCAGTGAGGGTGATTCATCCACAGATCACATTTCACGTCACAAAATACAAGCATGCAAAAGTATTTTTTAAAAAGTAGGAATTGAACCAAACTGCCACATTTAATGATGTCTGCTACTTACTATTCTTCCATTACCATTGGTCTCCCTCTCTCAAACTGATTCATTTTATCTCTCTCTAGCATCTAGTTTTAAAATGTAAGTGTGCATTTTTTGCTAAAGCATCAAATATTTACTCTATAAATGTACTGTGTGCACACAGTACTCCAAATCCTGATTTCTTAGTGCCTTGTGGTGCTATTGTAATACAATAGTAAAGACAACTGTAGTAATAATGAGAATAATTACAAAATGTATCTCTAGAAATAATGTTACTGGTAGCTCATCCACAGTTAAATACATCCCTTAATTTCCCCTAAAATCACCATGGCAGATCAAGTAGAAAACAGAAGGAAGAGCAAAAACTTTATACTTACACATTTGAGTCAAATTTTTGACTTCTATGCTCATAACAGTCTTGTAAAATGTGATCTTGTCTACCAGCTGAGGACCATGGAAAATCCACCTTGCGGTCACACAGTTAGATCAGTAAAGCTGAGAATTTAGCCCAGGTCTCAGAAAGGAAGGTCTTTTGCTTTTCATAAATGAGCCCTTCACTCCACAGTATCCTTGTTCAGTGTGACAAGTCCAACTAATCAAGACCTAGGTGCTGGCTCATCTGCATGGCCAAGCTTGCCACAGCCAGGAACACCCTGCCAAGGCACATAGGCTTTGGCCATTGAAGTAGATGTGAATATTTCCAAACACAGGGAATTTAGATGGAGGAAAAACCTTGAAAGCAGCAGACAGTGCTGGTTTTTTTAAAAAAAAACCTGATGAGGGTAATAGGACCTTGCAAAAGATTCCTCTGTGTTCACAAACAACAGCTAATGGTTTGCCTTTCCCTTTCTGACCACACTTAAGGATCTTCTCTCTGACAACACTGGCATTTCTGAAGGTTATGGCACCCATGACATTATGAAAAGATCTATAAAAAGTAGCTGCATGAACACATTTAGATTCATTCAGTTTCTTAATCTCCCAATAAGCTTCAAGCAATGGGTGGATTTCAGTTAAATTTTTGATAGTGCCAGAGTAGCTAAATTTCAGATGTTTTATTTAGAGAAAACAGAAGTGCTGACAGCTCACATTGGTTGACAGACACTGTAAAGGAAGACATCTATTTACCCACTCAGGATAGATTTTAATTTACATAAAAGTTCAGTATCATTGTCAACATTTAAAAATCTGACTTAAGCAGAGAGAAGAGACTTAACCCTTACCCAGTGTCACACTTGGAGAAAGACTAGAATAAACTCAACACAATCATTGAACACTGAGCACCAATCAATCCTCTATCATTAAAAACTGATCAGATTCTCTTCAGTTTTGAATTAAGATTGTGATTCATAAATTTTAATAGATGACTGTGACCTACATTTCCAACAAGCCAGGTCACAAATGGAATATATGATGGTTATTCTCTTTCTTCCAAGCCCTAGCAAAAGGTCCTAGCAGTCCATAGGAAGCATAGTATCAGAGCAGAAGTGGAGTTTCTTCAGCTCCTTCAACAGGTCCCTTCTTTTCTATTCTAAACAAAAGAAAAGGGAAAAGCACTGAAGACTGTGTGTTACACTCCAAAACACAAGTGCACTGAAATGCAACCTAGACTTAAAAACTCAAGTGAAGGTCCCTCTCAGTCCTACAAAAACCTTTAGAAAAAAAAGCAGAACTCAGCGAACAGCCAAATGTCAACAGAACAATCCCAAATCTATTATGGGGGCAAAGACCAAGCAGCTCCCACATGTCCTGATATTTTGGCTTGAGACCCTCCCTGGCAGGATTCTGCAAGCAAGACTATTATCAACAACATGAGCTGGAGGACTTTCTGGTTATGACTCTTGTAACTGCTAAAGGCAGCGCAGCTAGGGTTGGAGCACAATATGTAGGATACAGCGTGATCTGCTCACAAGCACTGCAAGCTGCTTTATGTTGTACTTAAAAAGACCATTAACAGCCTTTTATATAAGACACGAATGGGTGGCAGTATCAGGTGGTGGCACTGGGCAGTCTCAGGAGCACAGGAGCTGTGACATAGCATAAAGCAGAGCATTACCTTTTTGGCCCGATGATTTTTTTTCTGCAGGTTCTTTCTGGTAATTATATACACAATTCAGCACAATATACAAGCAGAGAATCATCCCTCATTTACAGAAAGATAAAAATAATTTAATCCCTATCTCCATACAGTAACCAGACCCTATTCAATAAACAGCATGAGCATTTTTGTGATTTTTGCTGAAACTGAATTCAAGCCTAACCTCTTGTGCTGGTTTTGGCTGGCGTAGAGTTAATTTTCTTTACAGTAGCAAGTATGGGGCTATGGTTTCGGTTTGTGCTGGAAACAGTGTTGGTAACACAGGGATGTTTTTGTTACTGCTGAGCAGCTTACACAGAGTCAAGGCCTTTGCTGCTCCTCTCCCCAGCCCACCAGCAAGCAGGCAAGGCATGCATGAGAAGCTGGGAGGGCACACAGCCAGGACAGCTGACCCCAAATGACCGGAGGGATATTCCAGACCATATGATATCATGCTCAGCATATAAAGATGGGAGAATAATGCCAGGAGGGAACATTTGGGATAATGGCATTTGCCTTCCTAAGTCACCGTTCCGTGTGATGGAGTTCAACTCTTCTGGAGATGGCTGAACACCTGCCTGCCCATGGGAAGGGGTAAATGAATTCCTTGTTCTGCTTTGCTGGTGTGTGTGGCTTTTGCTTTACTTATTAAATTGCCTTTATCTCAGCACATGAGTTTTCTTTCTTTTATTCTTCCAGTTCTCTCCCCCATCCCACTGGAAGGGAGTGAGTGAGTGGCTGGATGGGGTTTAGTGGCCAGCTGGAGTTAAACCACACCACCTCTGTAGGCATTTTATAATATGCTGCCGAGTACTTTGCTGTATCTTTAGGCAGCCAGGTTCAATTTTTTCATGCCGTTGCACTAAGCATCACAAGGTCTAAAGAATTTGAACAGCTAAATCCTGCTTTCTTAAGTGACTAGGCAGCTGAAAACCTAAGTAGTAAAAGGCATTGAACAGGCCTTAAAGTCTAAATCACATAGGCACAGACGTTAAAATATACTCAACTCCTCAAATGCAAACGGGTACCTAGCACAATGTTCACAAAGCAGTTACAGTCCAGCTTCAACTTTCAAAAGATGTTTTTGAAGATACTGCTATTTTTGGCCCCATGTTACTTAATGATGTGACTTAGACTCCTAAATCAGCTAGAAGCTTTCAAAAACGTATCCTGATTCCTTTCTCTAAAATGCAATTTATCATAGTATTTGGGGGAGAGGAGTGCTTTTCTGACATAATAGGTATTACTTGTTTAAACTTCTAATATGCTGTGTATTTAAAAAGTTACATACAGCTGGGTAGCAACAAACTTCCCTTTATCAGAGATTTCAGTGAAACATCTATTTTGTGTGCTCTTATATTTGAATTTTAGTTTGTAAAACAAGAGTCAAATTGTTTTCAGTATTCTCTTTGCATCCCTGCAGAAGGAAAGGAAGTCTTATTCAAGTCAAAATGTTTTTTATTGTCCATTGATCTGTATAACCAAAACCTACAGCAACTAATTTCCCAGATTAAACTAATAAATTAAGATTGCCTCCCTAGAAACCTGACTGTTGCAAAACCAGGAAAGAGATTTACTGAGATGAAAGAAATCTTCATTTTACCTACATTTTCACAGCTCCTTTGGTCAGGATGAACTGACAGTTATCAGAATACAAGATAAAGATATATGATGTTTAGAAATGGCATCTAGGTTATTATTCCAGAGAATGAACAAAGTAACTGTGTTATTAATCCTGGGTTCTTAGGCCAAGTTAATTGCTGTCAGTAGATCAGTAATTATTTATGTAGCTTCTTTACAGTGAGTAACTAAAGGATTGAAGTTATTTATCACACAGTTGCTCTGCAGAGTAAATTCAAGAGTTATTTTTTGCTAAAATACAGTGTATGAGGGTACATGTACATGGGGAGCTTCTGCTGTCATACAGTGCACTATGGTTTATTGTATTCTATCTTCAGTACAGTATTTTGAGGGAAAGTGTTAGTTCCCAACCAATCCTGGTTAATGGGAATTCCTCTCCTCTTTAGATGAGGCAGGCAGAACAGATAGATACATAAAGCTGTTGGTATTTAGTACATTGTAAACCAGTAGGCATAAGTTCCACTTTACATTAGAAAGAAAATGAAGCTTTAATTTGAGAGGTCAGAAAGTGACTTGGATTCATTTGCCAGTCAGAAAACCTTGGCAAACTTGCCGAATGACTACTCCCATGCTGGCTGGCTGCTTGGCTAATCTGCATCATCTGCCACAGCCCATTCACTCTGCGTTAGCAGGAGAGCCGAGGTCCAGCACCGTGCAGTGTGTCCACCCATCCCCCCCCATTCCTATCCCCACCCCCCAAAATTTTGTATACAACAAAAATTGGTTTAACATCTCTCCCTGTAGCAGTCACCACCACCAACTTCTGTTTGCAACATCTTGTCCAAGGTTGGAGCTAGTTCCTACTAAGATGGGTGGATTTTCTACCTCTATTTACTTCCTGCCAGCAGCAGCCAGAACAAAATTGAAGAATCTGTTAATCTGACAGACTTGCCATATACAGGATTAAATTCATAGCTCTTGAACAGTATGAAGAATAAATTGTCTGTACTATTCACAAATTTTCAGGCTAGGAATCTTCTTGCAAGTCAGAGTATCAAAAATAATGTGAAATTCAGTGGGATTCACTATGTATTTTTAATGTTATGGCACTAAAAAGAATTTCTACACTTATTAATTTGAATAGATATAAGAAATAAGAAAAACTGCAGAGTGGCAAAGGCTAAAGCTGATGAAAAATGGAATGTTTTTTGGGGGAGAGATGAATTAATAGAGACTGTGACAAGAACCTGTAACAAGAACCTGCAACAATTCAGACAGTCAAGATGACTGGGTTGTTTGGGGTGTTTTTGCAATCCCAATTTTGTAGCTAATTCATAGAAAAGAAAATTATATCAAAAACTTGAATGTGTCCAAATCACTGTCATTGCTGAAAAAGGTCAAAATGGCTCTACTGTTATGGCTTACCCATCTGGATGCCTCAGGCCCAGGAGGTGTATCATGCAGAAGGGCATGGCTGGACTACAGGTATTTGTAACTGAAGTACTGACCTGATCCTATCTTGCTCTTCTGTTAAAAAAAAAAATAACATTTTCTATTTACAAAGAACAGACTGGAGACTATATAGACACGAAGTATGTCAAGAGCACTAAAATGGATATCCAGAATATTATGTAAATTACCAGTAATAAAGACTTTACAAGTATAGTGAACTATGAATAAGTGGCTGTACAAAGTATGACAACATACTAAAGGCTTTGAAGATATGGACAAGATCTAAGACTGTAGTAGTGATTTTCAAGACCTGAGAACAATCCCTCTAAAACCTCTGCAAGCTTTAAGTTAGCGACTCCTTCTTGTCCTTCTGTTCAAACATGCATTTTATTCTAGTGAAAAGAGGCCAGGAGCTCCTGAGGAGAGTCTGCCAGAATCCAGAACTGCTGCAGAAAGTAAGGCCTGCCATTTGCTTCAATTTTGCTACTCCTTGCAAAGAAATCATAGAAACCATCAGTTATGGTCTGCAATCAAGCAAGTTATTTTTCAGCCAGGATCTAGGAAACCAGCATCATCATTAAGAAGCCAAGCTGGCATAAATCTTGGGAAGTCTTCCTGAAGGCCATCTACATGGAGAGGGGAGGGAATCTGCAGAATATTATCTGGATCTGATTAAGTAATTTAGATGTGGCAATTAATGAATAACTACTACAGAACATAAGTGAATAATTCTGCTCTGTGCAAAATCCTCTATGTCTCTGTTAAACAATTAAACACTATGTACTTTTCATTTACATTTAAATTAAACTGGAGTCATTCAGTTCTGAGGCAAACATCCATGGAAGTTGTTGAAAGAGTTTTCAGTACTTCCAAATGCAAGGTAATAATAGCATTGTCTTGCAGAAGTACTACATGTTCCTGGAAATGGCAACCGACTGTGATTTCTTTAGTGATCTAATTGGTATGCCATTGCCTTTATTATTTCATTTTGCTCAGTATGAGCATAACCAGATGCTGGGTTTTCAGAAGAGGATAAAAATGATATTTTAGATGTGTGAAAGTGAAGGGTTGGGAACATGATGAAACCAATTCCCCCAGGAACTGGTGAGAACAGAAAAAAAACCCAGTTATGTTTGTTTATTTATTTTGGTTATGTTAAATGCAGCAAAGTCCACTTTCACATAAAAAAGAGCTCCTGAATTATTATACATTAAGAATAATATGAAAAATATTATGGTGTCACACAGAAAGGTTCACAAACACAACCAAAGATTGAAACTACTCATGGAAATACATTTGGTACTAACTGAGAGTAGAGCAGGAATTGAACTCCTGAGTCCATTCCTGCCTGTATTTTGCTATGGAGAGCAACGCGTCCATGCTTCCAAGACAGGTTACCTCATTTAACTACTAGCATGGTTCCTGAACTCTTAGGAGGTCACCAACAAATGCCACGGGCTTCTGGAAACTTCTTATTTCAATTTTTTATTTTGATGCTTACAAGTGCGCTCAGTTCAGGGCTTCATTAATAGTGGTGAATGTGCACAGCAGAAAACAGAATGACTGAATGCACAGAATGATGCCATAATCCACCTGCTGGCTGAGAGCAAAGAGCTGCAGAACTGGCTGCTGCAAGCACTGGGTCTGCTTTTACCTTGTAACTCAAGGTCTTAACCTGCACTGAGGCATCTCACATTGGCTCGGGCTACGTAGGTCACTAATTTTATATACACTTTTTATGTTCATTTATTTTCTACAAGATCAGCCCCTGTTGTTCCTCTGTTCCGTCTGCAAGTACAAAATGTTATCTTGTCCTCATTTTAATTATTATAACAAGCCCACGCCTGGTGTAAATTCTGGCAAAATTTCTGATCTTCACAGAAGGCCAGAACAACACTTCTGGCCAAGTTAAATCCCACTTAAACTTGGTGGAGTTTTGAATTGAATTTAACTGTGGCACAGTCTGCTACACCCTCTGTTCAGAGTACATAAACATCACCTTGGATCTTATGCTACTGCCCAAATATTTCCTATCTTATAGCATGAATCAATTTTCACATCTAAGGTATATTGTCTCACATCATAAACTTTTAATAATAAGCATAACAATTCTGGCTGCTCAGTTACTCTGCAATCACGCACCACACAGGATAAATACATAATGAGGATATGCTGATGTGGGGAAACTGGCAGGGCACTGATCTGATTATTAACTGGCTGCTGGAAATCCTTGCAACGTAATCAAATGTGAGAATGGCTGCTGATCAGCAGCTAAGGCATCTATGCTATGGAATGGTAGTGGTGGGCTCCTGCTGTGGTTTGGTATAGATGGGAATTTTTAGTCATTCAAGGTGAGGGGCTGACTGTTGTGATCCTTGAAGGCAGGAGCAGCTCAGCATCATCTTTAAAGCCCCATGCTCCTCATGTAGCACTGGTACTCCTCAGCTTGAATTACAGCATATTCACCTACTCTTGTGCCATGACTCTCTTGTGCCATGACTGTTCCAGCAGCTGACCTTGCAAACCGATGTGTTTATTACAAGGTAATTTCTTTTTTTTTTTTTTTTTCCTTTCTTCCTACCCTAGTGAGCCAGCAAACTGAACTTTTTCACAAAGAAAGCAGTGTTTTGTGGATTATCTGTAAATTTTAAACCAATGTATCTGAAGTGGTGTCAAAAGCTGTATGGGCAGGCTAGCATTGGTGTCATTGGATTATTTTGATTATGAAACCTGTTCCTATTCAGTGTAAGCAAAGCCAGAGATTGCCTCTTCACGGGGAACTAACTGAACTGCCCATCTGAATGCACACAAAGCTGCTCCAGTGCAACTTTCTCACCAGCTTTTAGAGAACAGTCACAAACATACACAGAAGTTACAGCCATGCTAGGTCTTCAATGAACTCACCTCTCCTGCTTGTGGACTTATCCACAGGTGAACATGTATTCTCTAGGAGAAATCTAGAGGGTTTATGAAGATTTTTATTCAAGGCACATAAGGCAGAACGATCCAGGGAAGAAATAAAGTCTGATGGTAGGCGAAGACTTGCAATGTGCTAGATCACATAAATTGCTTAAACTACCATGATTAGCAAATAAATCTATACACAATTCAGAGAACACTTTCAGACATTCGCCAGGGGCTATAATCACGTTGTGAGTTATTCAGTAAGTCCCAGGCTGGTCTGTTCAGAGCTTTCTACAAAGAACATTATCATGTTATCTAAGCCATATTATTTTAGTTATCAGTCATAAAGCTCTTTTTCTTCCAAATCTAATTCTTACAGCTGTAAGTGTATCCCTTTGTCTTGCCATCTGCAATTATTGTGTAATAAAATGTGTTTTATTTGACCAGTACCAAGAAACACACTTTTCTATGTACTGCCAAACAGGAAGGAATGTTATTCCCAGGTGTATTATTCCCAAATGCAAAGCACCAAACACTTTCGTGTGTCTGATTTTGAGAAGCTAAGTCTGTGTATTTCTTAGTTTAAAAACATAACTAACCTAGTTGCATCTGTAGTTACCTATGCAACCAAATGCACATTTTAGCTTAAATAATCAGGAAGTCATCACATTTCCAGGCATGTGATTCCAGTTTGTGAACAGAGAAGGGCAGGACGTATCCACAAGAGCCCTGAAAAAGTCACTAGGATGAAAAACTCGCACAAGACGTAAACATCACTGCAGGCTACATCTAAATTGTCTGAAAGTCTGGGGCATAATACTGACAAAATATAGAGAATTAAACCAACTTGAGCCCCAGCCTGCATTCGTGCTGGAGGGAGTTGGCTACACCTGTTCAAGGAAAACATTTGGCGTAGGGCATCATACTGACATGTACAAAGAAGTGGTTTAACCTTGGCTTATGACTTTCACATATAAATCTAAAGAGCAGAATTGTTTCTGATTACATTTCAGGCACTTGATGCAATCAGCAGTATTTCTTCCTCACAGGACACCATCATTTGGTTCATGTTTGGCTTCAGCATGAAGAAGTGATAAAAGGTTAATCTAAATAACATTTTCTGACAGGCAAAAAAGAAGTTTGCTATCTCAAAGAGATGAGCTTTGCCCAAGACAAATCAGTGTGAGAATAAAAAACAACCAAAACCACTTTTCTGATGGACAAAAAAGACAATGTGTTTATGCTTCAAACCTGGCAATTTTGTTCTCCCACCTTCAGTTATCCATAATCCTTCCCCCACCCTTGAAGATAAATAGAAGCTTTTGATTTTACAAAGAATTCTTTTTCTACTCTGTCTCCAGTTAAGAAAGGCACCTATAGCCCCGGCAAACATCTCCAGGCCTCACTAATCAGTGCTTTTGTTTTCTTTACAGCAAATTTAATACTAAGGTTGAAAGGAGAGTCACAGAGACTGATGACCTCCGTTTAATGACAAATAGGAACAACATCAGGAGTATCAGCAGAGGCTGCTCCTCACTGATTAAACAACCCTCTCTAAGCTCAGCTGAGATAGCTCATTTGTAAAGGTGAGAGGTGAATTCAGCTTTCATGTCCATTTAGTCTTTGATATGTCTACCTAGACTAAAAGCATAGGCTCCAATTAGTGACATCAATCATCTATCCCCCTACTATTATTTCACAACAACCCCCTCATTTTTGGCAAACCACAGACCAGTCCTAGCTGGCACCAAATAATTGTCCTTTTCACATTTGGGGTATGGCTTCAAAATAATATTTGTTGTAGGCCAGAAGTCTTTTTGATAGATAAATCTGAAAAATTACCTGGGTAGGGGGAGGGAAGGGGGGGGAGGGGCAGTTTAACTGTTAACAATAAAGTGGTGAGCCTATTAATTAAAATGGGCTTTTATGGATATAATCATTATGTATGAAACAAAGGCGCATAACAAGAAAGTAACAGAACAGAGCGAATGCTGACTGATAAAAACTGAAAGGCTGCTGTAATAATGGGCTAAAACAACTACAGATAGTTGATCACAAAGGACTGGGTAGCTTTTCCTTATCAATAAGGTTTTGAACAATTTTAGAGAGAACAGCACTGAAAATTAAAAAAAATAAAATCATGTATACTCCTCAGATTTTTTTTTAGAAACCTATCCTTTAACTTGAACCACAGGCATTAAGGCCTCTTCAAATCATATTTTTAAATTACATTTACAATTCAGTATGTCTTCCTTTATCTTCCCTTTCCTTCACTTCAATATACAATAAAAGATATCCGGAACTCGATATTTGTTATCCAATGAGATAAATAATTTATATTCACTGATAAATTCTATATAATATTATCACACTAATATTCTTTCCATTAATTTAAAAACTTGCAAGACAGAACCCTTATTCACACTCAATCTAATTTGCACCAGAGGAAATCTTGAATAACTTACATCACAACAAATCCTACATCAGTCTGAAAAATATGTTATTCAGGGAAAATGTTTTTGTTGTTTGGTTTGTTTGGTTTTTCTTTTTTTCTACTTGGGAAATCACTACACAATAAGCAAAGCAATTACTCCACAGTCCTTCCTGTCTGAACACAGAAATACACAAAGTGCACAGCAAGAGAGCTCCTACTGGAAGCTAATGACTTTACTTGTTCCTGCAAATTCATGGCATCATGGGTTTTTTTTGTAGTCAAGCCAGGAAAAAACATTTCATGACATGGGCTTATAATAAAATGCCCTAGTGTGTATTACTGAAAACTAAGAACCTTGAAATCACAGCTGTGCAGATTATCTAAAGAAAGAAGCACAATTTGGTTTTGAAAAGCAGTGTTCTGTCCAGATCTTCTAGTATATTCCAAAATGTTCCTCCCAGCTCCCTGATTTTGAGACAAGTGTTTAGACTGGCTGAGAAACCACATGCCTCTCCTTCCCTTTGCTCACTTTTACCTCCACGCAGGGATGTGTCTGCTAGCACATTCATCTCAGGGACAAAGCTCCTCTGCTCAATGAAGAGGTTAGCATCTCTTCTTTTTCCAACAAAATCAAAATGCCTTATCTCCTGGCTTTTTACTGATCTTTTTCAAATAATGGAGCCACACATTAGATATTTTGAAATAAGCTAAGTGCAGCCCCCTGTGGCTTTCTTGTTCTACTTCTTTGATAACTATCAGTATGAACATGGTGCACTTTATTCTCTCATAAGCTCCTAAAGTGTAATACCAAACTCTAATAAAATTCTGAAAAACAGTTGTCAGGCCTCACAATGGGAAACCTTGCTGGACCTTGGCTGAAAGTCTGGCATCAGGCTGCTACAAGATACTATGGGGAATGCCAAATGATGTCCCTCTTGCCTACTCAGTCCTAACCTTCAGGTTTCCTGCACAGTGTTGAATCTGTGCTCCTCCCTTAATGACAGAAGAGCTCATAATCATGTTAGAAAGTGAGGGCTGAGAAACACCATTATAAAGCACAAACCACCATTCACTGCTGAACATCATCTCTTGGTAACTAATGCAAATGAGTCCCCAAAGATGTATTTACTGAACCAGACAGCTGTACAGGAAAAGAAATGGCAGCTTATAGCTTCTGCCCGTAGGTGATGGTAAAAATGAGTTGCTTTTCATAATTATAGTCATGCAGATTTAAAAGCAAGGAGAAGAAAAATTGTTCTTTGCTAAGGTTTAAATCCGGAGATTTTAAACTCTTTCCCATCATGATGCTTGGCAATAAGCCAGACTAAGCAGAAGAGGTACCTAATTCATCTGTAATGCCAGTCTGTATCAATGGCATTTCTTTAAAACAGAGAGGATCATCAAAATGTAGTTCATCAAGTCAATGTAATTAAAAAATGGCAAAATATGATAACCCATCATGCACAAAATGATTAGGGCTGTATGCCTGTAACACAGCTCTTTTGCAGAGTAAACGGCGTACAGACAACATGGTGTCATGGAACCCTGTGTTATCACTTAGTGAAACTTAAAGCAACCTCTCTGCTTGAGCCATTTTCCACCCCCAAAACAAAGTGTAAGGAGGTATATGGGGAAGACAACTTTTGCTCTTCGTGTGTCCTCCAGTAGCTCTGTGTCAGAGCACTTCAGCTACATTCTCTGTGCATCACTTTCAGCATTGCAGCTTCACTGCCTGGTGTAGATAAGATGCAGCTGTTAGCTCTCTTATGTGGACTAAGTTTCTAAGGGTGGAAAAGTCCTGTTTTCCTGGAAAGATACTTGGCAACATTAATCTTGCTGAAATATATAAGGACTGGAAACTAGAGTTGCATATGTCATTGATTTAACACAAATATAACTATCATAACTTATTTTCATTTACCATTCCAAAGTGCATTTCATAGAATCATAGAATGTATTGGGTTGGAAGGGACCTCTACAGGTCATCAAGTCCAACCCCCCTGCAATAAGCAGGGACATCTCTAACTAGGGCAGGCTACTCAGAGCCTCATCAAACCTGGTCTCGAATGTCTCCAGGGATGGGCCTCCACCACCTCTCTGGGCAACCTATGCCAGTGATCTATCACCCTCATATTAAAGAACTTTTTCCTAACATCTAACCTAAATCTACCCTTTTCTACCCCTTGTCCCATCACTACAAACCCTTGTGAATAGACTCTCCCCCGCTTTCTTATTTCTTTTCATCTCCTTGGCCTCCAAAATGTTTTATGACCGCTGATTGTGATTCTGATTTTATGAAGCTAACTCTTGGCATTTAGCCCCTTTCAGCTCACCTGAAATCGGCGCAGCCATTTAGGACATGGTTAATTTTCACTGAGCCTGATCCCTTGCTGGTTTAGAGAACCTCCAGTACTTAACACCATTTGTCTGCTGCTAAGATGCTGAATGCAATAAAGAGGATGTGGGGAAAGAATGGAAATGGGATGATGCACAGAACTGGGTAACGCTTTGCAAAGTATTTCTCAGCTGAGGTTTTACTGGACTTTTTCCTTATGAATTTTCTACATAAATTCCCACTTCTCTGAGCCTATCCTTTGCAGAAACTTGGCAAGATTAATAACTTAATGAGAGGCATCTAACATATCTGTGTCAAACAGTTTAGAAAGCTTCTAGACCAATAGAGTTTAGAAGAACAAATAAAACACATAACCCAGACACAATGTCTAAGCTTTTGGGGAGAAAAATGCAAACCCTATTATTTGGCATAAGTATTTAATGTCCTTAGCACATCAGTGCTAGCATTGAACATTTACTTGTTTGGGTTTTTGATTTTGTTTTTTTTTTTCCTCTTCTCTTCAAGTCTTGGCTTCAGCAAATGCTAAAAGCCAGCTGCAGATCATGATTACATCGAATTATTTTACTGAGTAAACATTGGGTCAATCCATTTTCCAAACATGTCAACAGAAATTTTTCACATTTCTTTTAGAGATTATCAGGCTGATTCTAAAGCAATTATAATCATGACAGTGATGCTCCAACTGTATCATATTTTTTCTTTATATTTTTAGCAGCAGTTTGACTGAAAAAGTCTGAAAAATCCCCAAGGCGAGTTCAAAAACTCCTCTTCTGACCTTATTTTGCCAAAGTTAATTAAAAACAGAAAGCAAAATGTTACTTATTTCCATATTGTTTTTTGTTCTTGTCATGTAGTAATTTAAAGACAAAGGAAGTTGATGCCTTAACAGTCATGAATCTTAACTCATTTCATCAATAAGTGCTTCAAAGTCTAGCAGCTGATTTGAGAGTAGATTCAGAATGAGTGATAAAGGCTGTGTGTCACTTTAAAAAGCAGTAGGCAAAGCTGTTGTTAATGTACCTTGTGGACATTAATTCTCTGAGCTACCTCTGTAACCAGTCTTGCTCTTCTTTTCCCCAGTTGTTTCCATTCACATCTATTGCAATTCTCCTGACTTCACTAGCAGGTGAAACCTGGGCTTTTAAACTATAGGATGGTAATTTTGGAAGTCCCAGTCTCTGAACATAGCAGGTGGTAAATAATTTTTGAGTGCGTGGGCGAGAAGTAATGCTCATGAAAACTAAGGGGGAAACCCTGAGGAAACCTGAAGATGTTTTTGAATAGGAGATTTTGCTGATGGATGTCTCCAAGACAGATGTCCAAACCTGGCAGGCTGAACTACACAGACGGCAGGCAGAGCCCTTAGGTGCAAAGAATTGTTTCTTTGCTAATGCACTGCTGGGCATAGAATTGTGCCCTGATCTATAATGTAAGTGATGTCTTTTCAAAACAGGCAGAGCAAACCAGATCTACTTATTCTAGGAGTAATTGGCATGCATTATAAAGGAAAAAAGAAAAGCTATTTATAATATAATTTCAGCTATCCTCTAGCTCTTGCCTTGGGGGGGAAGAAAATTCTAAGACTTACATGCAATTTTCCCTTATTTTGAGCAATACTTCATTTTGGTTTAAAATTATTTGCAGCCCACATGAATCTGGTGGGCTCTCAGTTTTACTACTAAAATGTAGTTACACTACAATTAGGAAACTGCATGTTACTGGTATTTTCCAGCAGAAAGAAATGGATGGGAAGTTTAAGTTTCATTTCTCATATTTTCAGCTTTTGATTCAGCTTTAAAGACATTCTATTTTGATTGTAATTAGTACTTTCTATTAATTAGTACTTTTCATTCTTTCCAGACTTTTGCACATATTTGAAACTTTGTTTTCAAGTGCCAAAGTCCATTTTTCTCCGTGATGAGCCTGCCTATTTTGAAGCTTTAAATTCTTGTGGACAAATCTTGCTACATCATAAAAAATTGATATGGGGAAGACAGTTGAAATTCTGTTGTTGCAGACACAGGTGCATGACTGGCACAATGCCATCATATGCAACATTTTCAGCATAGGAAAAAAAGAGGGTAGAAGCCTAGGCAATGCCAAATATAAGTAAGATAAACTGATGAATGTATCCTGTCCTTGTGCTTTCAAGGCATCTTTCTTAACATAGATCGGTATTTGGCAACCAGAGTGTATACTTAGTTGAGAAAACACTGTTTTGCCAAGGAGTACTGCCTTCTTGTTTTTTTAATTTTTTTATTTTATTTTCCTAATAATATAGTTGAATTATGATGGAGTAGAAATTTAAACTGCAAAAAAGATTCCTGAACAAGGCCGTAATGTGATTCCTGTTTGGGATGATGACCATTTTATTCTGTCTGAGCTGAGTCCACTTCGGTAACAGGACTTGGAAGCAGATTCCCGAATTGAAATACCTGCCATGCTGAGGTTGGAATCTGAATTTGTCCCCGAGACTCCCCTTGTGGTCAAGGAAAAGAAACCAGCGTTTGTTATCTCAGCCTCACAAGGACCTCCGGGGTGCATCAGGGGAATTGCACAGCAGCAATGGTTCTCTTGCCATTGACTACTTAGATGAGTAGTTCAGATGCAGACACCTGCATTGTCACACATTTATCATTAGGGGACATGAAGCCTACCAGGGAGCCCCGGAGACACAATTAGTCAGAAACAGTTGTCTCCCAATGAAAAATGCTAAAGGCAGACAGGTCCTGAGATCTGGGAGTAATTAGAGAAGGGATTGACCTCATGAAAAATCTGCTTCGAGTTTTGTACTATTTGTATTTATACTTCAACAACACCCTGGGAGTTTTTAGGTACATCCTTGCACCTGCAGTACCATAAAACTCTCCTCTGATGAAAATACAGAAAATTTTAAGGCCTATTGTGATTTATGTGACTGAAAACCAGAGAAAAATATCTGGGACAAGGATCATCTTTTTGTAATAGGTTGGAAGCGTCCTCTTAAGATAATCTTGGGAAGAATGGGAGAATTACTCAATTTCTTTCTAAATTAGATATTCTAGCATATAGGAAGTTATTTTTAAAAAATACAGGCAAATTTCTCACCTTTATCCATTTCTGACTAAACTCTTTATTACTTCTTTAAAGACATTTGGAATATAGCTGTCTTTTACACAAAATCCCTTTCTTACTATGTTGGCAGTTTAAGAGGATCAGAAAAAAGCAACAAATAATTTACTCCCATCTTAATGCTTCTTTAAATGGCCGGAAAAGAGTTTCAGTGCAAACTAAAGACAGATCTATTGCTAGTACCCAGCAGCACATCATGAAAGAAGACATAGCTAAGATTAAATATAATAATCATAAAAATCACCTATGGAAAAAAAAACATCTAAAGTTGTTATTCAGTGGCTGGCACAGAAATGCATTCCCTACCTGAGACTAGGAATGAGTCATCTTAGCAACTCAGAATGAAAAGCATATAGAAGGGATATTGGAAAAAATAAAAAAAAATAGAAAAATAATTAGAATCCAAACATAAATAAAAATGATGATTCCAGGCAGGTAAATACTTCAGTAGATTACTGAAAAAGATGGGATTAATATCAGTCTTATCTCCAAAGCAGAGAAGTTAAAAGTACATCTGGCAATCTGATGGAGCTATCAGTATAAAAATTCATGTTAAATGACATATAAGGAGTTCAAAACAGACTTTTTTTTTTTTTTTTTAAGATAAAGAGGGTCTGAAAATAAACAATAATAACTCAGTGTGTGAAAACAGACTGGTAGAAAGGTGAAAATGCAAAAAAGAATTCAGGTCTCAATGAAAAATATATCTATATTTCACATAGTTCTAGCAATTAAGGTATGGAATGTAAGGTCACAGCATTGTGGGTGCTTTGAAGCAATATACTGAATGATGTTCTAGGTCAGATTCCTCCAGAGACAAGAGATAAAGTCATCTTCAAAAACTAGAAAGGACAAATGAGAAATAAAGGCTAAAGAAATCACATTAACTAGGCAGAAAGAAAAAAAAAAGTGTGTATATATATATAGGTAAAAAGAAGAGACTACTGGAGAATATCAATGCATATATGCTACAACCTATATGACAGTGCCAGGGAGGGAAGGAGATGCTTAAAACTAGATGTAGATAAAAGTGTGACGTACATGTTCTGCAAATTGCAGGAGGTGTAGCCTTACTTAACCCACCAGGGAATTAGTGGATGTCAGTAAATTCTATAATGAAATCCAGATCCAGACCTCCAATATCACAGGCTTCCATCTCAAAGCTCTGGGTCCAGGTCACCTCTTACCCAATTTTAAGAAAATGGATCAAGATAATGAGAATAACCAATAGCTAAGAGAAAAGAGCTACCCTTCCGAGACTGCAGAACATTTAAATTCAAAGAGAAGGATTCCCAGATGGTGAAATATCAAGGGAAATTGCTTCATCTGTAGAAAAAAAAGAGGATGAACAATGTATGAGATGATGGCTTTTCTAAAGGTACAGTTATAATTAGATCAGAAAGCCATACAGTACATGATATGATAGATTTGCTAACACCCATCTACCACATTTCCATTTAAATACGCTAGTTGATGTGATGCTGCAAGGTGACAGCACCCATACAGTGCAGACTCCTGTGATGAATGGTCCTCTCTGGCACTCTGGAGGTAAGTGGGATGATCAAACCATTTGCTCAGTGTGGACAAAGTCCTTTTTGTTACAAGTCATGGTACTGCAGTGTAGACAACTATGGGATGCTGTAAGAAGTCTTCGCAGGATGCCACAAGAAGGAATGGTGGCTTCATCCAGCTGTCATGTTAGGAGAGAGGCAAGAGAAAATGAGAGATGAGTGAGTGAGAAAGAGTCTTGAAGCCTTCCTGTTTAAAGTGATAACTTTAGGAAAGATCTCACAATCTAACTCAAGAGACCAGGCTCAATGAAAGAGAAATAGAGTGAAAACCTATAGCCTGATAACAGTGGCTCAGGCCACATGATGTCAGGAACCCTTCAGGGCCTAAAAATCTATGAAGGAAGGAATAATAAGCTCAGCAGAAATGTAGTAACGGCAGAGAAAGACTTAATATGAAGTGGTTTTAGACATGAGAACTGAATCTGGGAACACATTATGGAATGATTTTATGCAGGAAAGAAGTAAAATGGGAAGAGACAACAGAAAGATCAACCTGCCATGGGCTATTTATGTAATTATGCTAGATGGCTCACAAGGGTCATTTGTCTCTGACAGAATCAAGAATGGCTGATTTACAAGTGAGAAACAGTGGGACTGAAGGATTTTTTTTTTCTTTTTAAATTATTTTCCCATTTTTGCAAGCCAATTTGTGAATGAACTTTTTTGCTAATCAAGTAGATCACTTCATGGGATTAAGACCAAGTTTGCAAACCTCTGGAGACCTAAAGGTGAACATAAATATCTAGCTGGGTTCACAGAAGCTATTAAGCAAGTCAAGTAGACAGAACATCAGTGAGGTGTTAGATATCTTCTAACACTGTCACTTGGCAAATGTCAGAAAGTGCCTATGTGAGCCTTCAGGTTCTTAATACTCTGCAAATCTGACCCCTGACAACTACTGGCTACTACAGCCAGTGATGAGCCAGCAGGAGAGGAAAGCCAAAAATATCATCCTACAACCTTATATTACACTGTCTGAATTGTGCCCACAGGTCTGGATGCTTGATATTATTTTGAGCTACACCATAAGCACAACTGCTCTGTGTAACAGTAGTAGCCTGAATTAGCCCAGCAATGCAGCTAAATCTGGTTCATTTTCTAAACCTCCCAGCTGTAAAGCAAGCAGTATAATGCTTCTGAAAGGTTTTCAGTAATATAGACCAAAGCAATTCAACATCTAGAACAGCACATATGCTTTTGCAACAGGTAAGTGAAAACATGGTGGAAAACCAGATGACAGTGATACTGATGCAACAAAAAAGAACATCTGTCCATTTATACAGATACATATTGTGTTAATATTCCACATAAATCTGTTTAAACAGAAGTTGTTGTGATAATCCCTGGCTAGATCTCCAGCTAAAATCAGTTAAAATACAAATAATCACAGTTTTTAATAATAAACTATAACCTCAGAAATATCCTTATATATGCATTAGCATTTTATTATATCTGTACAGAATATATTAATCTATGACATACAGTGGTAATTTATAGCAAATGAGGAAAAAAGGGTAGCAAACATCCTAAAATAACAATTTCTGCAGAAGTACTTCTAATCAAAACCCACGCACTTGAGATATCCTTGAGGAATTTAATGTGCTTCTTGTACTAATGATATTTTTTCTGTAAAGTTAATGTAGTAATTTGCACATCATTTAATGTGTTGGTACTGTTCGTTAAAGCAGAGATTAAGCTGCCAGATGATAACATACTATTAAGTCTAAAACAAAATGAAGAAAAGAAATTATGTATTTTGACACTAACTAGGCATAATTAATGGCCATCTGAAGTGGGTTTCCAAATAATAGTACACAGTTCGTTGACAGTGAGATGAGAAATCCCATGAGAACAAATGTGTTAAATTGGATTTGAAGCTCTTTAGATATTTGTAGAAAATACAAATAAAAATTATGTGATGGAAATGTCATAGTATCATAGAATACCAGGTTAGAAGGGACCTCAAGTATTGTCTGGTCCAATCTTCCCTGGCAAATCACAGTCTAGACAAGGTGGCCCAGCAACCTGTCCAATTAAATCTTAAAAGGCTCCAGAGCTGGGGACTCCACCACTTCCCTGAGGAGTTTATTCCAGTAGCTGGTTGTGAGAAAAATTTCTCTCAGGAAAGTTTCCAGCTCTTGCGATTGCATCATGATCTCTGTATAAGCATAAACTGATGTATCAACCAACTGCTAAAGGCTGCTAAGCAATAGGGCTAAGAAAAAAAATAAATATCAAAACATTTATAGGTAACCCTTCCCCATCTGAGAAAAGAGGGTGAATTTTTTTTTCCTCAGCCTCTATATTGGGGGGGGAGGGAGTGATATGATTGTTCTGCAGCCAGAAGTATATGTCAAGAGAACAAACTGGGGGGTGGTTGGATGTAGCTGTGCCAGTACTTACTGAAGAGAGAAAAGAAACAAGTCTTTCTGATTTTCTTTTAGGCCTGAAGCATCTGTGACACCAAAGACTGATTGCTCCTTTGTTATTTTCAGAGCAGTAGACAAATAGATCATGTAAGCAGTTACTCAGGGCTGTGATTTACCATGCAGCTAGCTGTTAATTCCACATTTAAAAACAAATATGAAACAAAGCATACAAATTGCTACCAATTCCACGGTTTTTTTCCTGTTTATATTGTATTAATACAGGTAAAAATGACAACAGTGAAGGTTTCTCTGACTAGCTGTCAGTAGCTAAAAAGGAGCAGCCAGGATTTGGGCCCCTTACTACCAAATGTATCAAAAGTAAATGATTATATCTGCCAAGATGACAGACAATTAGCAATGTTATTACATGCATGGATGATTTTCTTGTAGAAATTTATCTAAGTAGAGCATTTCTTTAGTTCTAGTTTTGATTCTGAAGGTGTACACAAGGGCAAAGAGCCAATGGCAGGATGAAAATAATGAGCCTGTATCTTGGAGTACAGTGCTTTAATATAGGAAATTGTGCAAAATACTTGAAGATGATGGACTTACACATGAATGAATGAATGAATGAATGAATATAGGGGCCTGCATTTTATACCAGCTACTCAGTTCCAGCAAAAATCTTCTGCTCTTTAGTTGCCAAACTCTGTATCAGCTTGCATGGCTGGAGTAATGAACAGCAGAGATACTGTTCATGTATCTAGGCTTTTCAGCTCCACTTTCATGACATATAATTTTAATATTTCTTTGAAGTACTAAGTTCCTCTTAAATTTTTTTTTTTTTTTAACAGCAAAGTAATCCATCTCAGACCTATTCATCCTTCTGATTATTCCCCTTGTCAAGTGTTTGTACATCTTTACCTTTTGTAGAAGTGCCACATAAAAGAATAAACTTAATAATAGAGAACATTAATAAACACCCTTGTGTGCCTGGCTTTTTCAGCTTCTCTAATCCACACTTTGTTCTCTCTTTCAAGCAAGACACCACACAAGACTCACTCACTGGAAACCATCCTATTTAATATCACATAGGTTGTCTTTGGAGTCAAAGCTTTCTTCAGCTGCTGCCTCCCCTAACTTAATGGAAGTTATTTTTTCCCCTTGTAGGAATTCTATGAAGAACTCAAAGAAAAGGGCCTCTGCAGCAACAGCTCCTGACCCTCTGCTACCCCAGACTCCATTTCAGTGAGGTGCCTGGAGCACACACATGGCTTTAATCACACACCAATCCACACAATAAACAATTAAAGGCTCCCATCTTAAATGCTTCACTGGCCTCAGGGGCCTAAGAAACAGTTAAGAGTTGAAAGAAAAACCTTAGAAACCACCTTTAGATCACAAATGTTTTCAAAGGTTTCTGCACCCACCTAATGGTACTTTGATTAGAATGACTTTAAATGAAATGCCATTTTTGCACGTTGCTGATTATCTGGGCTGTGGGTGGTGGTGTTTAGTCTAGAAAACAGTGTTTGGTCTGGAAATCAGTGCCTCCTTTGAAGCAGCCATTTTCTACTCGCCCTGAGATAGCCCTCAGCTGTCCTTGCTGCTCTCTGTAACACAAGGAGAGAAACTCTCTTCTGAATTTACAGCTAATCAGAGGATGAACTTAAAAGGAAGCCACGAATAAATCACATTAAATTGGGAAGCAGCCAATGTCTCTTCTAAAAATCAAAGGTGAAATCTCAACCCTGCTGAAGTTCCCAGGAAAACTCGCCTTGATTTCAGCAGGATTAAACTCATCATGAATGTTAGTCCTTTGTGGCCTATTGCCTTTTTTTTCTTTGCCATATGGAATGAGACTTGATGCTACATGAAGAGAAAGCTTCAGCACACACCTACAGAGACCTGTTTTCCCAGCATACAATATTATGACCATTCCTCTAAGAATCCTCGACATTATTGGTGATTAGATTTAAAATGTGTTTACAGAACTTGAAAATAGGCCTCCTGATCTCCATTTCCTATTGAATCTAATTTTCTAATTTCTCCACAAAGTGTTCTTAATGGTTTACAAAATTGTTCTTCCCTAAAATGACACAGGAGAGGAAAGAAATCTATTGCTTCTTGAATGGCAAGGGATACTGGGGAAGGCAGGGGGAGGGGGAAAAAAAAAAAAAAAAAGAGAAAAGAGGAAATAAAAGAAAAAGCCTTCCTTTTAAAAAAATGTAATCAGTAAATGTTTCCATGTCTTCCAGCAATTCCATTGGTCATTACGTTAAAGGGAAGATAACTAAGGTCAACTTTTTGTGTAAAAAGACAAGACAAAAGAAACTACAAAGCTCTCTGACACACCAGGCTTGTTAGTCATCTAGAGAAAACAAATTTCCAAACCACCCACTTCACCTTACATGAATAGGAACTCACTTTCTTTTATGTAATTAAGACATAGCTTTAGACTATCTACTCTTCAGCAGAGGGACTTGGCTAATTATTAGAAGTATTCCAGCTAGTAATACTAATGATTTGAAATCTGACTGGCACTGCACTTGCCCCGGGCTATTTGACAACATGCTCCAGACGTTCTGTGAAGTGCCGGAGGAACCTGTTTCTTCATATGCTCAGTGTAATGAAGAGATGTGGCTTTTCTTATTGATCTTTGGAAAAATAATATTTAATGAAAACAAAACTCTTCCATCCTTTCGTGGCCTGAATATCTTTGCCTCTCTAGGAGGGAGAAAATACTGAACTGATTTAGAAAGGAAGAAATTTTTAATAGGAAAGCGACACTTTTACTGATCTTTTAGTACCAATTATTCATATCCAGCTGATTGCTATAGCTTAATTTCAAGAGGATGGATTGCTGCTAAATGATTTATACAGAAGCACAGTTAAAAAATGAATACTTATTCTAAATTAAATTGAACAAGAAGGATAGGCCTATATCTACAGGGGATCTGAGATCAGTTCCCCACTCTCCCACGTACTGATCTGTGCAAGGAATTAAACTGTTCTCTTATCTCACCTCGCTGCAGTACAGGAAGGGTAACAAGCTTTTTTTTTCCAGATGTTTTTTGGTCACAGAAAAACATTAATGCTTTGGGATGGTGATATACAGTTCCTAGCAGAGCTGGCACCAGTCTATGAAAAAAATCTTTGCCATCACCGTATAGTAAGTAATCATCATACAAACCAACCTGTACATACTTGGAGAGACCAAGAAAACCTTACCTGAAATAAGTTTAGATACAGGTTCTGCAACACTGAAATTCCCTTTTGAAACTATGAGGAGAAAATAGTATTACAGCTATTGTAGCTGATAAGCCTTTTTGCCATAAGAGAAATGAAAACATGTATGAGCTTTGTCTCTAGAAACCTCTCTTACATTCACTGAGCCATTAAGTCTGAACATTAAAAGCTGATCCCCAGAACATGGAAATACTATGCCTGTATTAGCAGTGATTGTTAAAAATTGATATTTTAATCAGTGTGCAATACAGCTTAATTGCAGTAAAGTATCTGGTTTGCATCACTTTATCTGGACCAGTTGAAGGCCTGAAGATCACTAATGGGGGATTCTTCCACAGGCAAAATGCTTTCCTCTGCCACCAGAAGATGGGAATAAGCAGCTGTGGCAATATTGACCTACACAGATACTCATTAATATTTTACAAGAAAGACCACAAATTAAAGTTTTATCTGCAGTAAAGTAACGTATTAACACTCTGTAAAGTTTCATTAAAAAATTTTTTTAAAAATAATCAGTCAGTTGTAGCCCTTTCTGAAAGCATAGCAAAGGATGTATCTCTCAAAAATGAAGGCTGAAGGAATGAGATGAGGAGTAGAAGGAAAATTAAATAAATATATAAATCTGTGATTTTGGAATATGTAGCTTCTGGAGTCAGTATTTAATGAATGCACATTATTTGAAATCCAGGAGGAAAGTGGAATTTCGATCAGCTGGTCTTGTTGCACTATATAATTATGAGACAGAACACACCTCCTCCTGTTCAGAAAAATCGTATTATTGAAAATATCATCTAGTGTAAAGTGTGTTTGGGTATCTTCCCAATAGGTAACTCAGAGTCTCAAGTGCAATCTTCAAATTAATTTCTTTGCAAATTTACCATATCCTTTCACCAGCAGACTAATAGTTCTGTTGCTCTCCCAAGGAGCCAGTGCAGTCACGCTGTGGCCCTGGTCCCTTCAAGCATACAGACAGCCCTATATTTAATCACATTAGTAATCCCATATGATTCCACCTATGCAGAAGTCTCTGTGGAGTTGGGATCTACATTTTACTCAAGTTAATCACATAATCTTAAAACCAAAGTAGCATCTGATGAAAAGATACCTCTTCGGGTAAAGGGGGCTTTTTGGTGGTGGTCATAAATGATATTTCTGTTTCTTGTCCTCTCTGGATTTACCAAATAATTTTATTTAAGTCTTACAGATCACAGAGACGCAAGAGTGTCTCTAGCTCAAACTTTGACATTGACTTTGTGTTCTTAAGCATAAATTGAGTTTTATATCTAGGGTATGAAAATGGATTACTCTATGTTAGCCCATGTTTTTCTGTAAAACTGAATATACCAACAACACTGAGAACAAACATCCTCAAATAGACACTAATATTCAGGCAAAAGAAAGATACTTTAGCTGAACGTACAAATGTCTCAAAATATGGCATATTAGAAAAAAAACCAAACAAAACAACAAAAAAACCCAACCAACCAACCAAAAAACCAAAACAACAACAACAAAAAACAACAACAAAAAAACCAAACCAAAACAAAAACAAAAAACAAACCCAAACAACAAACTACTTTATATCCCTAATACAGTACACTTACTGAAATTTGTACCTTTTCTGGTTAACCAGTTGTTGAGTACTGTGAATTATTTTTCATTACACTAAACCCCACAAATTATAATCAATTCACACCTTTACTGTGTGAAAGATCTGAAGTAAAACAAAATGACAGAGATCTCTGATGCTTCAGAGAGAGGTCCTTAGCAGGATCTTAAGACAGTCTGCTACTTTGAACCTGCTTTGATACAAGATCCAATCCTTCACATACTGAATGAAACCAAACAAACCCCACCAAAACTATTAGAAATGACAGTCACTATCTACAGTTGCCAATCTGATACAAGCTGGACTCCAGACAAGTTGGAGCTTGTCACTGAGTAATTGGCAATAGCAATAACTGTATTTTTCAGATGAACGGGATAAGACAAGATTAGTGTTTATCTGAAAATTGAGAAGAAAATAGCATTTGTTTTGTTAGCTCACTCTATCCTATTGTAATATTTGCACTTTCTCATGTTTTCATGCATTTCGCTTCCTCCAAGAAAATATAAAGTCTGCTGCAGATGTTAAGACAGCGAGAGACTGAGACAAGGTAATATTGGAAAGAGGTATTTTCCCATCTGTTCATTGTGGGCTTCTTCCTACACATCCCGCAGAAGCAGAGGCCACTTTTGGAGTGTAGATACTTTGATCCTGAAACAGTCAGTTTGAATTCAAAGTTATCTTTTTCTATGGAAAAAATAGCATATGTTCTGCTAAGTGATAGAAGGACCATGGAGAACATATTCAGAGCAGGAGCCACAAAGGCAGTTTAACTAGGATGTCATTCACTCTGTAGGGAGATGGCGGCCAAACCAATTTAATTACAGATACCACAATTTAAACAGAGACAAACTCAACGAGTATAGGTTCTGCTGTCCAGGAAATACTGGATTCATTTTCTCCCTCATGTAGCATATGCACCATTTTTTTTGGCTGTAAATTACACCCTCAGATTACTCTTTTTAAGCTACTGCATGGCACTACTATGGACAAACCTATTAGGGGTATCATTAATCTGGCTAATCAGGACAAACTTACTGAAATTTGTACCTTTTCTGGTTAACCAGTTGTTGAGTACTGTGAATTATTTTTCATTACACTAAACCCCACAAATTATAATCAATTCACACCTTTACTGTGTGAAAGATCTGAAGTAAAACATTTTTTGTCATAAAACTTGCTTATCTTAAAAATTTACCCTTCTTTGTCCTCTTTTTTCTTCAGCAAAGCCAATAGCTCTGATTTTCTAAAAGATGGTAATGAACATTATGCCCAAGAAATGATGATGCTTCTAGTATGTGGTATTATTATTATACTTATCTGCCCACTACTAGTGAACGCTTTTATTTGCATTGTAAAATGCTAGAAACAGCCTTCCTGCCTAAGAAAAATGCCTGTGTTCTAATCATACACTGTATCCCAGTATGCAGTATAAATGATGAGTAATGCTCAGCAGCCAGTCCCCACTCCATTCTCTTGCAGCCTTTCAATTTCAGTCGAGTTCTAAATCCAGGATCACACAAGATGAGGAAGGTCTATAGTTACAAAAATAGTGTAGACTAAATTTCAGTCTTTCTCATGCTGGTTTTCTAAAGAAGTTCAAGAGAGAATATTCAAGACTAATTTAAGAGGTCTTTTAAGCACTCTGGGACAAGGGAGAGAGCTCCCATCGTTTTTGTAGCACTTTTATCATGTTAGATAGACTGCACTGGTACCAGTCCAGCAAATCTTTTAAGCATATATCTATTTTTAAGTTCTGTGTAGACTTAAAGAAGCAAGTCTCTTGCATGAGCAAGCAAGTAAGATGGGAATAAAAAAAAAATCATCTGTTAGTAGAAGTGGGGCAATGCAGTAAGTAGATCTAAGTGACAGAAAAAAGGACAATATAGTAATGGAGAAATGCTGTCATTACCATAGCAACAACAGAATAGCAATTATGTGAAATACCATAGACAGGAAAAAAAAAATTACTTATTTTCACCTTGATTCTCTTATCCTGTGGCATATTTTCTTTAGCACCAGATATTACAAATAGCATCTGAATCTTTCCCTTTCCCCTACCAATTCAATGAGAGAATTCATCACATGCTTTGCTTCTTGAATCACAGACAGGGAGATAAAGGAAAAAAGGGAAAAGGTGGAAAAAAAAGAGAAAAGGCAAATAGGAAAACTGCATACGCATATGGAAGGGAACGGGAGGCAAGGGAACAAAGATGGGAAGCCTCCTGTACTGCACACATGATGGACTTCTGGGGAGACAACCTGGAGATAGAGAACTTCCTGGTCTTCCACCTACAGCTACTCGAACACAGATGCAGCACTACTTTTCTCACTGCCTCACAGATGAGCCTTGTTTTCAGTCTCTGGCCTAGTCCGAGGGCTTTCAAAATCCAGTTTTATCCACAATAGGAATTTTCTGTGCAGTTCATTTGAAGGATGCTATATGCACAGTTTGTGTTCTGCTGGCGGTCCATGCAGACTGGGCTGCTCCAGACCAATATACACTTATCCAGTCCAAAGAACATGATCATACTCGTGTGATATTTGCTGACTATTTGTCTAACTCATCCCTGGATATCATCAGCTTCAGCCTCATGAAGCATCTTTACCTAATTCTTTTCTGTTGCTTTTTCAAAGCAGTGGAATGAGGAACAAGCCTCAAAAATCTCTCTTCATACTGCCACATGGCCTCAAACTAAGTGGTGTTGGGGGCATTTAGTGTGAGGACAGCTATCTATAAAAATCAAATTTGTGAAAATCTCTTAAAGAAACAGGCAGCAAAGCGTATTGGATAGACAGGATTTCAGTGGATGCAGGAAAACAAATCTTGAGGAGAGTCTGCAAGAGACATAGTAGCACATCCAGCAAGATCAGAAAGATGGCAATATAATGATGCTGGTTGCTGTGGGTAGTCCCACTTCAGCAGTACCTTCTTGCAAACACTGGAGTAAGAATGAAAGGGAGCAAATCATAGCAAGAAATGAGGTAGAAGGACAAAGAGGAGATCCTGGGCCAGATTTTCTCATAACACAGTGAGAGTATCCTGGAAAATCTCTTGAAATTAAAAGTAATCATTGGTTATCATGAACCAGTGTCAGGATTGCACTGTCTTCTGGAGGGATTAATACCTAGAATCTTTAATAAGGCAAGATACAGTGAAGGGAATTGTACCTATGCAGAAAGAGCTGCTGTCAAAAAAACCCCAACAAAGCCACAAAGAAAAAACCCTAAAACCAAACCAACCAAAACAAAGAGAAAACAACAACAAAAAAGATAGCAGCCAAAAAAGCTTCAAGTAGGAGTCAAAAAGCTCCATTTTGCATGACTGCTTTGCTTGACTACTTCTCCATCTCTTTCTTGCTTTGTACCTCACTATGTCTCAAAAAAAAAAAAAAAAAAAAAAAAGATTAATTCCTAGCAGAGTATTTGTGGGGGTAGTACTTGATGAATTGTGGTGGCACATTGCTGTAAGGATATAGAACAGAGCTTATGCTTGTAAACCTTGCAGTGCAATGCCCAAAAATACAAGGACAGAAATGGCACAAACTTATAATCTGTTTTACTGGTGCTTTTTCTCATGTTGACATTAGTATTAACATATTCTTGGAGGCAGCCCATTTATTATTGATTATCAATGAAGACTTTTTTTTTTTTTGTGCATGTACAGACAAAAAATTAATGGTCTACTACACAGCTTTCCAAATATAGGTGCAGTGGTACAGTGCTAGAGATTGTCAGCAGGAGATTCCTAGATTCCCTAGGAAAAGCAAGATATTACTCATCCCATGGAGAGCCCTTTGGGGGTCCTACCTCCATAGGCTGACCTCTTCACTGCAATGTATGAAGAGATGTTTCATACTCTGCCCAGTACATACTTTGACTGGTGCCAAACCTAGGAGAAGGCCATTTAACTTTGCCAATATGAATTCATTCCATGTAACTTATAAAACATAAGGACCTAAGTTGGTTTCATTCTAGATGGATTCTTTACTTATTTTAGGCTTTTTATTAGCTTTCATTTTTTTTCCAGTGTTGCCAGATTGATTGTATTGGATCTGGCCTTTCAACAAGAGCAAGTCAGGTTAAAACTATGCTGAATAGTGGTAAGAACAATGCACTGTATTGAATCACACAGACAGCTGAATAGAATACCTGCATGCCAAAATATAGCTACCCATTATAGCTGTCTTGGCCAACATCTTACATCATTAAGATAGCTTTGACAGAACGAGGACGTAGAGACATGCAATCCACATTAGCAGGCTGCATCGTACACCCATGTTCATAAGTATTCCTCTAGGAAAAAAAAAAAAAAAGTGTGATGTCTAAGTATTATCTTTCTGGATTGACATTAGGGGCAAGTTACAGCCACATATGCCATCAATGACTTATAACTGTTGAGGATGGAAGTTTTCTCTCTAGTAAAGTCAAGTGGATTTATATTGGAATAAAATAGCTATGAAACAGTCTAATAAAGTGATTTTTTCAACAGCAAATGCCTCAACTTAACTTCAACACTTATTGAACTGGAAAGAGCCTTTTATAGCTAGGTAGAATACAACGCATCATCAAAATTGCCTATAACTGCTAGTTTGAGCATGAAAAATGATCTCTGTTATAATTCCATAAATCAGTGTATCTCATTGTACTAGAACAGGGTTGCCGTCACTACTAATGGAACTAGAGGAGTAGTGCTTTCTGGGAGGAAATAAAACTGGGAGGGAAACACCCTAACCATGAACATCTCCAAACAGCAATGCAGCATTGCAGAGAGGAGGAAAAAAAAAAAAAAGAAAAAAAAAAAAAAAAAAGGAACTTTTACTGTCTTGCTGCATTCATTTTTGTCACTCAACCAACTATCCAGCAGGCTGACCTACATCTACTACTGTCCTTCCTGGGTAAAAAATAAAGACTTCCAAGCCTTTGGATAACAACATATGAAGTCTGCATTCACTTCAAGAGGAAAATATTACAAACGCTAACCTGTTTAAAACATTCAAACCATTACTATCCACTTTCATGATTCTTTCCATATTCTGTTCTATTTTTATTGCCAAAACAAAACCTGTTATATAAACTTTTATGCCTCATTTTGTACGTTCCTTCAAATATACTTCTATTAACTGGTTTCCTTCCGCCTTCCAAATTTTGCTGATGCCACTATTTTTTTTAGCCTCAAACTTTTTGCAGTCTGCTGTTTTTCTGTTTTTAAATTAGCTCCTATTTGACATTTCCAGATCATCCATTTGACTAGCAATAATATGCATTTTTAAATAACAGCAAGGAAAACAGCCTCTCCACAAGGAGAAGTGAGGGGCAGAGAAGGAAATGCTGCAGTGTTTGCAATGCCCAAGCAGAAGGTTCTACACAGCTGCAGTCAGCCTTTGTCTGCCCTTTGGGGTGAACACTGAATGCTCTAAAACAGGAGACCTCAATTAACAATAAGTCTGGATGGACACAGCTGAGCAGGAAGGAGAGGCACCAATACGCTTATAAACACTTAGAGTTCAGTCTGGTTTAAATAGGTTAAAAAAAAAAAAAAAAGTAGAAAACTTCACTCTGAAATTATATAAGCTTATTAAAAAAAACTATAGTTTGTGGTTCAGGATGGGCCTGATTCTGCCAGAAGTCAGGGGTCCCAAGAAATCTCTTAGAAAATGTATGCCTTGGGCTGACACCATCAATATGTTCTTTCAAACACCTGTCCCATTTCTGTGAGACAAGAGGACATATTGGTGACTACAAAGAACATGAAATATCTTCTGTCTGCCTGTTTGCACAGGAGTTTGAGACTGTACTGCTAACAGATGAATGGCTTTATGACAAATCCACCAACTTTGGGAGTAACCTGAGTAGCTTTCTTTCATATCACAAGAACGGGAAGAAAAGACATGAAGTCATTGAATGTTTTTACATCTTCATAGTGCAAAGTCTTACCATATATTGAGTTGGAGGGATGGAGTTATATAGCACTGATATTTCTGCAGTTTGGAACAGGGTCTAATGGATATAATCCATCCTGAGTCAGCCTGAATTCTGATTTGGGTTTGAGAGCCATATTTTCAGCAGAGTCCCTGTGAAACACGAGGTAATGTTCACTGAAGTCTTAACATAGTCAGTGCGAGGGTCTTGCCCTGGCCAGCCGTGTGTTGTTAAGCAGCTACATTGCAATGACCCACAAGCCAACATTTCCCCTCTGCTCACTTCATCCCTTTTCATAGATGTTGCTGTGCTTCAAGGAGAAGAGCAATGTGCCTCAGGCAGTATTTGTTTTCTGGTCTGTTGGAGGGAAAGTAGTTAACTCCTCTGAAGGAGGAAGACACAAGTCACTATCCAGACTTGAATGACTAATTTTGCTTCGTGATAGAAGACTGGTCAGACTGGTCTTCCCAGTGGAATTAAGACTTGTGGTGGCCTCTGCCCCCTATTAGTCCAGGTTTAAAGTACCATTTAAGACATACATGAGAATTTATTTGTAAATGGAAAATATTTGGGCATTTTTAATACAAACCTACACTAACACTGTAGTTAAGATACCTTGTAACTGCTTTGCTGAACTGAGGTGTCAACAAAAGGTTGTCATTTGCCTTTGCTAGTCATACTTAAATCTTCTCAAAAGGATTGGTGATCATTCCCATATCATCATTCAAAGGTACTGCTTTTGTTTACAAATATGTAGCCATTTCTACTGGGTTTCACCACCTCTCCATTATTCTAAATATTCATTGTCATCCTTACTTGAACATATTCAGTTTTACAGTGCCTACTGATTTCAGCATTTACCATATCCCCTGCTACAGGTCGGAACTGAGAGAAAAAATACTAGGAAACACTTAAAAGCTTACATTCTTTATGCCATCAGATTTCTGTTGCCTTCTGAAAAACAAATCATACCCCTTGGTAACACATCAGTATCTCTCACTGTTAGCTAAAAAGAATGGAATGAGGTTGTCAGATGATGGAAGGGTTAAACTAGGTTAAGTAAGATTGCTGCATCGTTAGGGATGATGTGACAATCACACAGCAGATATTTCAGGACTTGCCAGCTCTCCTCAAACTACATGAGATCAGCATCTTTCGCAGCATGAAATCAGAGCTGATCCTGTTGTTTCTCTGCTTCAGTTACCACCGCAGCACACCCTCCGCTTCTTTTTTTTCAAGGACGTATATTTCCTCTTGCTGGGAATTCACATTAATGAACCCTTTGGTTTTGCCGAGTCCCTCCCTTTACAATTCCCCCGGGGTTAGGTTTGAGGTTGAGCACTGCAAGGAAAGGCCATCCAAGTGAGTTGTGTTCCCTCTTTGTGGGGAAGCACACGCTCTGCTGTCAAGGTCTCTGTACCCCTGAGAGAAAGACACAAAGTGTATTGCTATTACTCCTCTGCCTTTTCAAGTCTTTACTTTCTAAGATATTCCATACTTAGTGATTTGGTATCACATTTATCTAATAAAAGACTATCCAACCAAGAAGATAGGGCTTTTTAACTGCTGTTTCTAGAAAAACACTGCAGAGGAGGTAGCAGTGCTCTCAGTATGTAACCCTACTTCATCAAACTGGTATTAAATAGTGCCTTAGATACTAAACTTCCTGACTTACTGACACCTTTAGTTATTGAATGCTGGGCAGGTGTTTTTTAACATCTTTCATCTTTGTACAATCATTTTTCTCATCTTCACTATTCTCAAGTACCTTTCTCTAGATGATCCCTTCCATCCCTCACTATTCTTCATTTGAGTTATTCTGTCACTTGCTTGACAGCAAAGCCATCAATGTATAAAAGTTGTTTTTTTAAATGGAAGTACACTATGAGAGACTTCAGTTCCTATTTATCTGAATATCTTAATTCACAAAACCCAGCCTATTTTATGAGATTCAAAATTCACTGTAGCCCCCAAACCATCCAGTAAAAAAAGCTGTAAAAATGACCTCCACTATATATCCATATCCCTTACAATGCCATATTGAGAAAGAATGTGTGATTATACTTGAGCGGGTTCTTTATCTCTGATGATACAACAGCAAACAATATAAAACCAACAACCAGTGATTAATAAATATCTGCAAAATATGAGATATAGTTCTGTGGAGTTTACAAAACTATAATGGAGAGAAAAATCAGTAAAAAAAACCTTGAAGTCGTCATCAAAAATAATTTTCTAAAATTAAAGAAAAGTACAACCCACAAAGCTGTAATAGAAATACATTTTTATATAATTCAGAATTACAAGGTTGTAAGTTAAGATCTGTGTAAACATATGGACATTTTCCCAGAATGAAGAACCAACTTTCTATTTCATTCATAGAAAGAAATAGAAAGTTGGGCAGGAAATCATTAGAAATAATTAATTTTAATAAACATGCATTGCAATTTGGCTTTATAGCATTAGTCACTGCATAACAGCACTCAAAACAAATGAAAATGTTCAATTGCAGGTCCAATAGTCATTTGGGGAAAGTACAACACTAAAATGCTCACAAGGTCAAGGGAACCAGTGGCACCTGAATGAGAAAGTGAAGCTTTAAAGTACTCAGGAGTTGAAGAAATTTTATACACATATTCACAGACACACACATTGTACCTCAAGATGCTTAGGGACTCAATTTTTCTAACCATCAACTTCAGCTGCCATTACAAGTAGTGCTGAATTCATAGCAAATTCAAAAGCAATTTTGATTTTCCTTTCTCAAGTGACACCATGTAGCTCTGGGATAAATTACTTTCAGATGCTTTAAATGTAATTTAAAACATACCACTTACAATAAGGAAAACATTATTGTTTATGAATGTTTTATAATGATATTATGGAAAAATCCATCTTTGCTCAGATGATGGCAAATAAAGAAAGATTGAAAAAAATCTTTGGAACGATAATACTTACCAGGTTGCTCCCATTAGGTCAGGAGATTGCAATAACCATTTTCATTTGTACCCAACAGTACACTTAGGAAAATGACATCAACTTAAAATATCTTTAACAACTCCAAAAATTATTATAATTTTTTATTACAATATGAATAATTAAAACTCACTTCAAAAAAATGGATCAAACATAATTTGCTTATTTACTAAACCCTACAGGAGCTGGAATATAGAAAGAACCGATATGCAAAGAAATTAGACAAATTGTGTAGCACTTCATTCACCTCAGTGGAGATACTAATAGCATAGATTAGTAATTTGTGATAATGTAAATTTATTTCTAGACAATGGGATAAAATGGTAGAGGAGGGCAGGTAGAGCTTCAAGAAAAAAATCTGTGACCTGTGACCATACCAGTCTGGCTGGGCTCTGAGAGCAGACAGAGAAAAGAGAGGTTTATTTGCATGTGCTAAACAGGTGGCCCTGGACTGGAGGAGTCTGGGATCCATCCTTACAGGATTCTAGGGGGTCCCCAGCCTATAACCAGGCAGAGGAGACAAGGAAACAGAGGGGAAGATAGTAAAACATTGGGACACATTGCTTCCTAGAGCAACAGCCTTGTTTATCCCAACAGAGAGCACTGGTAGCAGAGCCAGGGAGGATATTGGCATAAGGCAGTGCCATTTATCCTCAGCTCCTTACAGGACAATGCAGGAAACTCATTTGATTAAAGAGGCAGCTCTGTACTTTATTGCTCTTGATTTCTTTCTTGTTCATGAATTTTTCCAATATCATCAGAACAACCCCAGGAACGTTTGAGAGCTAAAGCAGTAGCGTGATGTAGCAGATACAGCTGTAGCAGCCGCAGCATTGTGCTGATAGAGGCCGAGTATAGACATGCTCTTTAAAGCCTGAAGGGAGGAGAAGCACTGATGTTTCTGTTTATGAAATTAATAGGTCCAAAAAGGGTAGCATGCTGAGACATGAGGCTATTAGCAGGAGCCCTGCTGGCAGCCCACTTGGAAAAAAACAACAAAGCTGTGACAGCAGATTAGGGTGAGGACTTGTGGTTGTTTTGTTTGTTTTTTTTTTTAATTAAGAAGTATATTGGGAAGTCAGCACACTATTTCAATGATTGCTTCCTCCAAGCCTAACACGAGGTCTATATGTTTGTGGTCAGTCAACAGCTCAGGCCAAACACTCAGCAGATAGAGTGACACAGCTCTCTACCCATGGGCATGATGTAGGACCTGACTGTAAATGGCTGGGTGGCAATGGGCAGCCAGAATGCTACACGGATTAGCCATCACTTAATGTGTAGTTCTCCAGCAGACTGGGCTAAAGTTGTGCCATTCACATACACTTTATGGGACCTGCTGGGGTCTCTCTCTCTGAAAATAATTGATCTGTTTATGATTAGATCTTCCCACAGTAATTACCAGTATTTAGGGTAACTGCTTTATGGCAAAGTATGAAAAAATAAAATGAGTGCCCATAACTTGTCACCAGATGTCACTGTCTCGTTGTTCCAACACAGAAAAAAAAATATAAATCCATCAACAGAAAACAGACATACAAACAAAAGGTAGGAGAAAATCTGGAATATGAAGAGACAGACTCCTTGTTAGTCAGCAGAGCTGGAAAAGCAAGATGCCACAGTTTACTTTTTAATGGGTTTGTCAATTCTGTTATAATCACTAATTTATTACATTAATTTCCTGAGGGTTTTCCCCAGCATTGGTAGATGTGACTGATTACCTTTTGTCCTGGTTCGAGTGAAAACAGAACTAATTCTGTTCAGTGATTTTACTTTTCAATTCAGTACTGTCGTAGAAACTTTGGATAATTAGTGACTCTGGTGTGAATTCTCTTCCAATGAAACTAGATAGGTCTTTATGGTCAAGACCACAGTAACCAGTTTGCCTGGCTTTCTGAGTAGTTTCTTCTATTGCCAATTTCAGGAAAATTTGTGAATATTTAGTGAATATGTATATGTAGGGTTAGTGGGCCCTTAAGTGATGATTTTTTACTCTTTTTGTTTGAGCTAAGAATATGACTTCTACAAAACTGTTTTTCCAGGTAGGGGGGCTCATTATGCTACGTGGTTAGTATCACAGGGTAAATACTGTTGCCCTGGTGAATACCTTGGAATCTGAGCACAAAAGGCAGAAGGAAGAGAGTTTTCAACTTTTAAAAAGAACCAAAAAAATACAGCATAGAAAGAGTAGTGGTCATGTTTCCAAAAGGGGTCTTCAATTAACAATTCTTTCCCATTTCTAATTATTTTAAACTGCATGTCCTTTAGCAATTTCACTAAGATCATATTGCAACTCCTCATTAAAACTGACAAGTTTTAATGGGAATTCTGAGTCCAATAATATGCCATCTACTTTTAATACAGTCCTTTACATTTGCAAATCTTAGAATGATTTAAAGCAAAGTCAAAGATTTAATGTCCATTTAAAAATGGAGATTGAGACTTCTGACTGATTTGCCTACCATGACCTAGAAGACCAAGGGCAGCGCTGGGAATTGAATTCAGTTTTCACGACTCCCTGTCTAGTGTTCTGCTAAGGCCAACCTTACTGACTAATAGAAGCTTTATCTTCCAGAATAAGATTGAAATTTTATGGACTTGGAATGTTCTCATGCATAAAAGTACTCTATTCTTCTATAAAGATGGCATGTGGCTACAATAAGCTGCTGAAAATCTCCATGTAAAAACTGCATTTTACAGATTAGTATGCCTGTGACATATAATTCCAAATATTTTTCACACCTAAACCCACAAGAGGTATCATACACAGAGAATGAATAATGTAATGTCTCTGCATATGTGCTGTCAAAATGTAAAAAAAAGCTTCCAAAATTCCTTATGATGAACAATAGCATAACCAGCACAATGACAGAACAGAATATCTCTAAATGAACTGACAAGTCTCACGCATTTTCCTCAGTGTTACAAGGCATGGGAGAGCATTATCAGTCAATCTCTATGAATGCCTTTCTCTCTCCTTTCTTTGCTTCAGAGAAGTTGCTCTAAGTAGCTCTAAGGGAAACTGCCTACGCCTGAAGTGACCCAGAGACTTTGTATTTTGTGCTTGGAAAATCCCAGCTTGGCTTGATGTAAGGTCAAGTGTTCTTAAAACTGCCAGATGGACTACTAAGGACTGCTGCTTTATCCATTTTCAGTCGCTGCTTTAAAAATTGTTTTGGCTGACTCTTAAGTTGACCAATACCTGTACATATGTCATTAACTTGAAGACAGGTAGATGGGGATATAGCTCAGCCACTCAGTATGAACTTGTCTACCTTGTACTTGCTTTTTTTTTTCCTCACCTCTTTCCAGTTTACTCTATGCCTCCTCCTTCCAAAGCAAATATTGGCTCTGTATTAAAATTAATTTGTTACATTTTTATATAGTCCTGACATTGTTTATACTGGATTTGTGTAATGCGACCATTATCAATTTTGGAGTTGATCATAGATTATCAGGACAAAAAAAAGGAAAAATTCTTCTGCTTATTATTTAAAGTTTTGCTCGAGTAACGATTACGGCAGCAATGCTACTTTGGAGTTAGATATTATAGTTTTTAGCATAACTAAAGACTGTTAACATTAGTCCTGTAAGTTTTCTTAGTAATACCTGTGTGAAATGTTTGTGGACACTGATAAACAGTTGCAAGTCTTCTTGCTTAGGACAAGCAATATTCAAGTACTTTCATAAAAGCACTGCATGTTACTACAATTCAGAGAAGCTATGATTGACTCAGGAGTAGAAGACTTTAAAAAGCAGAAAAGGAGTTTAGACTGTATGTTAATTTGAGTACATATTCTGGAACAAAGTAAAAGCTTTTTGGCTTGTAACTGTTACAGAAATGCATGTAATTATGGGTTTGGGGTTTTTTTTTTCCCCACTAACAGTTTTACCTCCATTAAAGCTCTGGAAAAAACCCATCAGTATCTGCCAAATGGAAAAGGCTGAAAAGCTAGAGAAAAATGTATTGAACAATTTGATACATTATGAAGGGAGAAAAGACACCAAGTTTTTCTAATTATAATTTTACATTCAGGTCTCACAGTAACACCAAGAAATTTCAATCAAGTTACAACCCCATCACGATAGGCACTGTTTGGTAATATAGCAAGAGACAGCTCCTGTCCCAAAGAGACCAGCACATCAATACCACCCAAATTAGAAGATGCAGTAATTACTTTAAGTGTGATTGATGCCTTGTAGTTACACATTCTATATTGAATGCATTTGTGAGCTCTGGATATCCATGATGTTTCACTACAATTTTTTTCAGATAATTTCAGATATCTTATTTTCAAATAAAAACATTCCAGTGGAGTAAAGTTTATTTAAACAAACTCATTGGAGCTGCATTGTATCACCATGATCCTCTCTCCTTCTGATTTTATTTTTATACAGCAATGATGTTCCTAGTCAGACACTGTCCTATGAGAAAGACAGCCCTTAGTTTCCTTCTGCATGATCAACTTTCCATTCTCCTAAATATATTAGTAATCTTCTCTTGCTCTTTTTCTGATTTTAGCTCATTTTTCTTGAGCATAAAGGAACAGAATTGCAAAGACATGATAGGAAGCCACATCAACACTGTTCAATGCCTTAAAACTTCCCTTCTTTATCAGGAATTTGTCTCTTGTTACATACTGAGTTTTAATGTACTTATTCTGCATGATGCTGCAAGGTACCACGCTCCTTTTAAAGGAGGAAGATTGAAATCTGTACTTGCAGGAGGATCTAGACAGGGAAGTTTTTTCACTTTTAACTCCACTTTTCTCAAAAGAAACTCCCCCATTAATGAAAATAAAACATACAAGCAAGGGGAAGGGAAGTATATTAATTCTGGTGTCATTTAAAAGTACGCCTAAAGAACATGGGCTAAAATGTTGTAATATTTTCTTTAACACCATTAAAGATTCCAAGAATTCAATCAACAGTCATTGCAATTACATAATTAAAACTCAGACCAAAATAGTGTAATTGCTGTTTTATGGCCATCATTACATAATGAGTGGTTTTATAGCAATCTCAGCTAACTCTGGATTTGGGTAATTTTAAAAAGTTGTTAATTTCCACAGTACAACTCATTATTTGGTCTACAATGCTTTAGAAAAGAAGCGCTCTGTTAAATATGTTGTTTGTGGCTTCTTTTCTTAAAAGATTAGAAAGGGGTTTCCTTTTGAAAGGGTTTGATAGAAGCTTAAAAACTCAGAGGGATAAACAGCCAGCTTTGAGCTGATAACAGAGATGTTCAGCTCAAAATGATTTTTAATGAAGACGATAAGCCCCAGAAAATAACAATTTATGGGCAATATACAACTTAAATTGGCAGCTCAGTCATGGAGTCTCTGCCTCCCACACACCAGATTATGTGCTATGTATCTCAAGATCTGAAGCATAAAAGACACAGCCTAAGGAAGGAAAAATAATAAATAATAATAATAATAAAAAAACCTGAAACCAAGCCAAACAAAAACAACCAAAAAATCTTTGTGTGTTTATTATTGGTTCAGCTTGAAAGGCTTTCTGTCCTACAATTGCCTCTTAAAGCTACCTAGGAGATGCTCTGCAACTCAAAGTATTTCCTTCTCCTAGTTTCCTCCTGTGCCTGAGCTATGCCCACCAAGCTCTGTGAAGGTGATGGAGCACTGGATGGCATGTGCCTGGTCTACTTCATTCCTTGCAGGAGGAATGTTCTTTAGTCATGTGGGATTTGCTATGGGGCCTGTTAATCCCCACAGGTTTAGGTCTGTTTTGCTTAAGAATATCATAAAGAACTCCAAGATGAATGGTAGCAATCAAGCAATGCACACAAATCCTTACGATAGAATTTCTGGGTGTCACAGTAGAACAGAAACCAGGCAACCAACTGCCACTTTTATTAGATCCCATCCAATCACAATTGCATTAACATGCCCGTGTTATACAGCAATCACTCTGCAACTGTTGCTCATGGAGATGCACTGGAGCCAATGAAGCAAATTACTGTAAGCACACAACACCAAGCACAAGATCTCATTGCAGCCTACAAGTCTGAGAAAGTTTTGGAGGGGTTAGCTTGCACACGTTTTAATCAGTCCCCAGTCTAGGTGGGGTAAAGCTGGCTAAGATACAGCTACATAAAATTAAGTCAGACCTTTAACTGGTGAGCTGAACTGAGTATTTTTGAATCATGTTTTTCATTTAATAAAAAACCCATAAGCTAAAGTTGCATGAAAATGTCATCTCTTCTCATTTCATAGACTACGGGATGTTCTGATGTCACTGTTTGTTTTTTTCTTGTCAAGAATAAAAATACAGACACTTCAACCAAAAAATGGTGTACGTTACAGAATGTGTTACTATGGAAGCTGAAAGCTGAGCTCTCAGAGTATTTATGTAAGAATACTCAATACTGCAATACTGAGATTGGTGTGAACAATTAGAAATATTTCTCAGATTTGTTGATAACATAATGGTAATTAGAAAAAGCCAGTTCCCTATATGTACTCTAGAGAGATAATACTAATAAAAAGTGTCATGCCTGGGCAATAATGCAAACCAACTATCTGGGTTAACTAAAGCAAATTCATTTACAAAGTGCAGATACTGGGGAACAGGGGAGTTACCTCCTTACCACCACCTGTGCATCTGGAACATTGTATGTATTCTGCTCTTCAAACAAGCCACAAAAACTTCCTCTACACACATTTTCAATGTTACTAAAGGAAAGTTTGCCTTGCAGCAGTGGGTGGTAAATGCTTATTTATGATTGTAAGAGAAAGGTGCTGTCATCTTCAGAGCACGAGACCTTCACAGTTAAATCAAGCTGATTAAGGTTAATGAGTCAATTAATTTTGCACCTGGTATCAGGGCTAGGGAACTAGGTATCAGGACTATTTTGTCCTAGGGAAGTATATCACAAGTCAAGACCAAGAACAGAGTTATTTAGGTTGTAAAAAGATACCATATTCCATGCATCTCTCAAGCCTTGAATGAAATCAAAGACCATGAATATTTAGTCAGTTGTTTTCTCACCAGCATTACAACACAGAATTATTTTTCCTCACAGATATCATCAAGTCATAAGGCACGTGTCTAGTATCTGAAGTACTTACTGAATTGACAGAGTCATGTTAATGAATTGTTCCTGGCTGGCACCACAGATGTGCAAGGAACATTGTTGTTGTATTGGCACCCATGCAACTCACCCAGTGCTCAGTCTCCATGTGCTAAAACAGCTAATATAACTGCAGTTTAAAAACATCAATAGCAAATGATTACATTCTACAGGACTCACTGAATCAATACAACAGTTTTAATTTGATTCTTACTGAATAAATATTGAATTTTAATTGTAGGGGAAGCCTTAAATTCCTGCTTCATTCACTCTTTTATTACCTAAAGTTACCATGTTTGATGGATATTAATTAATGAATAAACTTTTGACCCTTTGGCAAAGAATAAGATTAATTTGTACGTGTCTCTTGTCTTCAAAAGCACCATTTGTAAATCTGATTTTGAAACACACCCAGAAAAGAGATTTTAGCAGTTATTTTATCTAAAGCACAATTTGAGCCTGTTGAATGACATTATGCAAATAACATCAGGAGGTTTGATGTTCATCCCTAAATGGAATTCTAGTCAAATTTGCCTCATCTCATTGACAGTAACATACATTAAATCTGGGCTCTCATATCTAAGCATGGCTTTCACTGTCTCATCCATTATAGGCCATTGCCTCTTGCCTGATAGCAATTTAAAAAGGATATTAAAAGAGTAATGCTTTAGATTCATATTTCATAGACAACCTTTCTGATGTAAAGATGTAACCTTTTACTTTATCCGATGTTTGATCCAAGTGTGCATTGGCCTTAAGAATAGGCTAGTTCTCCCCATGCTAATGCTTGTTACCCACCAAGAGATTTGACAAAAAGAAATATTCATCAATCAACAAATTTCTTAATGAAAAGAAATTTCTTACCCCGTAAGTCTGATCTGGATGCTGTCTGATTTTTTTGCCTTGGACTCTCCTATATTTATAGTGCATTTCCCCCTTTTTTACAGTTAGATTTGCATCACGCTGTACAATATAGGAGTTCTTTGCTCCTTTGCAAAAGAAAGTTGGAGAAGGGGAAGCAAAGGGAACCCCACAACTCAAAGCCTATATACTTCCTGGAAAGCCCCCGAATTCTTCGGTGTTCTGACTGATTACATGTTTCAGCTTGTCCATGCTAGTTGCATTAGAAGTTATTTGCAACACCAAGTTCATAGCCACTGAGAGCAATATGGTGCTCAGGCGTCCCTATTCCGGACCACAGGACCAGGCTGAGTTCTACAGGTAAAGACAGCATACAGCTAAGGGAAAACTAAAATATCATATTTCCCATTTGAACTCCTGAACAACAGGCTTTTTTCAACTCTGATGGTTATGAAAACAGATTTAAAATAAACCCCTCCCAGATACTGCATTTTAATCCAAACGTGATGTAGTTCAAGTTCAATGACTAAGTTTGGCTGCAAAGAGATGCAGTAGAAACAAGCAGTGAAGACTAAGTGTTGTTCATAACCCCAAAGCTTAGTACATAGGGAGCAGCTGTAAGGAACTGTATTCAGCATATTTTCCTGTTCCTTTTCAGGATTGTGAGCAGTGTCTTAATTTATGCTAAAACAGTCTGGCTGGAACCATTCATCTTGTTTCTCAAGTCCATAAACATCAACTCCTCCTCTGGATTTCATATTCTGCTTTTTGTTTTCTTTCCTGCCTGCACATGAGGTAGAAACAAAGGCTTTTGCATAGTTAGCAGCATGAAATGTCTGCAGGAAAGTTATAATTCAATGTCTTTATGTGCTTCTATTCAAATGTGAACACATTGGTGTGTCTTTCCACAAATCTTCCTACCTTTTCTAGCATTTTATAGCTTATTTTTGAAGCAGAGGTAATTTACATAGTGGAAGCCAAAAAGTACATTAGAGAATTCATCTAAGGGAAGTATGCTGTTAAATAATAATATGTGGACTAATTAATGTAAATGCAATGGTGAGAACATGCTGACATTGTTGAAATTAATGATCCAGCTGCATTATCATTTCCATCAGCGTAATACCAAGAAAACCAAAGAACTTGGCTTTCTGCATCCTGGTATAGCATTTTCACCAGGCATTTTGCACAGAAAGTTAAACAGTCTTTCTACACCTCAGGAAAGACCACTGTGTGATTTTATCATGGAATCTGGGACAATACTTCAGCTTTACCTAGAGCCTTGAGCAAAATGTGACACAAAAGGTTGTATTATGCCAGATAGTTTCCAAAGCCCTGTGATTCAATGACACAGCTCCCAGAGTTCTGGTTCTCAGTCCCAGTTTTCCTACTGTTTGCTTCTTCCTTTGTAGGCTTGGCTGACCTGTGCTGCTGCTTCTAATAAATTTTAACATCCTATCTGATGAGTCAGGGGTAGTAGCTACCTCAGTGAGATGGTGAAGCAAGACTTGCCTGGAGCATGTGAAAATAAGCTATCTACTTTTTGCCTAAGAATATTCTATAGTGTAAATACCACAGAGAATTCTGATGATGATGGACCAGGTAGTGGGGAATGCAGATGCCTTATATTGGTTCTTTTTTGATAGCAGAAGAGAAAAACAAAAACAAAACCAAACAACCACATATTTTGCCTGTTACACAAAATAAGCAGATGCATTTCAAAGTTTACCAAGGAGCTGCTGTGTTGGAAAACTGCCTCTCATTTATGTATAATTACTTTTTGACTGAAACTGCTCTTCAGACAAGGTGTAAGTTCTGAAGCATGGGCACTTCTGGACCTTTTGTGTTTGTGTGGCAATGAAGGAGGCTTTTGAAAAATCAAAAATTTGCATCAGCACCACACAGTGCTCTGAAAGAA
The DNA here is from genome assembly GCA_024605025.1 of Megaceryle maxima. Classification (NCBI taxonomy): domain Eukaryota; kingdom Metazoa; phylum Chordata; class Aves; order Coraciiformes; family Cerylidae; genus Megaceryle; species Megaceryle maxima. Next base: position 209,561 of record JANHGN010003665.1, on the reverse strand, counting down.
TAAGAATAAAAGAAAACAGTGCTCTAAATGGCCCAAAGAACAGAACAGCCAGTGATGAGTTTTTGGTTCATTTCAGCAGGAGTATTTTGGTTGCTAACTTTCAAGGTTTAGATTGAGGGGCAATACCTCGCAAGCAGTACAACACTGCAGTGAAAACAATACACCATCGTGCCCTCGGTTCCTATTTCACAACTCAGAAACCACTACCATCTTATTTAAGCAGGACTAGGATTTGTCTCCAACACTGAGTCACAAATGCATTCAGGCACCAAAGGACTTTTTTCACTGTGAAATGAAGCTCATATGTTCCAGCCCCTGTCTCAGGCAGTGCCAGCCTGTATTCCTTTTCTACTCAAGTATGATTCATTTTACAATTTTAAAATTTCCTTCCAGCTACAAGTCCTGCAAAGGGACTGTTACTTAGTAAGAATGAAAAATGGCAAGCCCAGCTGGCCATTGTGCCTAGAGCCACTCAGTCACAACATTTCTTTGAAATCACAGTAACACAGATTGCATTGGCTGAGAGATGTGGCAAGGCCCCAGGCAGACAAACAGACCTTTTCCTCTCCATGGCCTTTTCTATGACCAGACAATTACTGTGAAGATTATACTCTAGAGAGAGATTTCCTAGAGATCTCAGCTTCCCTCTAAATTCCAAAATAAATGTACAGATTCTAAAGAAGTGCCCATTGATGAAAAAATACCAAATGCAAGATAAAGCACTACAATAAATGTGCATTTTAGAAGAAAATGTAACAGTGAAACTATTCTGGGTTTTCTCTTTTTCCCTCCTGTTATTTGTATTTTCACTGATGAAGTGTGCCAGTCAAACAGACACAGGTCTATTTGTGAGTGACCTTCACAGAAAGCCCTTCTTTTGTTGTTGAAAAACACTGTCAGAAAAGCAAGGATCAAGATTATGTGTTATACAATGCAATCTAGCTTTTCAGCAGAGTGTATTTGGTTTCAGAATAATAGAAACTTCAAATTATTGGTAAACCCCCCCACACCAATATTTAGAAGTTATCTTGTGTCATGTTGCCTTCTCCTGAGCTGGCTAGAATTTCCAGCCATGCCTATTTCTCATGGGGCATCACACCCAGGAACTCTTGTGATACAACACAGTAATTCAGCAAAAGAAAATAATTTCATGTGACCTGGAATATAAAGCCCAGTTTCTGGAGGAGCTTGGAAATATGCAACACTCAGGATGTTATATCTGCAGATGGGATTTGTATTTATGCATCATTTCAGCTGAAAGGTTAAAGTAAAGCTTTTTTTAAAAAAAGAAAAAAATTTTATCTTCTAGACAACTCAGCTACACATATGCATTATGTATATGAACAGATGATAAATGATAACTATATTTACCCTAGGGAATTATTCTACATAAGAAAGCAAATACAGGCACTAGCCTCTATTTCATGTAACTCTTACAAAGGTAGAGAAAAAAACTCCACTGAATTTCTTAGATAATATAAAGAAAGGGGAAGAAAAAAAGGAGGAAAGAATGCAGTGTATGTGCAAACATTTTTAAATATACAGGCAATTTTCTATACAGTGCTCAGTTACCATGGTGATAGGCTTGAATCAGATAAAATAAATTTGTCTACTCAAGACAACCTTCTACTGAAGCCATTGGCAGGTTTTCCAGTTGATCTGCAGTGTTAAGTCCATGTTTATTATTTTTTCTCTGCAGAACAGATCACATGAAAGATTAAATGGCAAAGTGTGCACACAATAACATTACCTAAGGGAAAGACAAGGAGGTAGTTTAGACATTAGTCACAGAGTGGCTCAGAAGTTCACTGTAACCAAAAGAAAAACACCTATTAATCCTGAATAACTTTCAACAGAGCCCCTTGAAAACACACAAAGCCTACACAGGGAAAAAAACCTCAACAGTGGCAGAGAATTAAGAAAGTGGATGAAACTCCTTTGATATATCAGTATAACTAGAAAATTGCAGATCTTGATAATGAACATTCTCAGTGCCTTCAAGTGCCTTTCCTAAAGTAGCAGCTGCCACCTTCACTATGCCTACACAGCATGGGATTAAGGGGGACCCAGCTCAGTGTATCCTGACCAGAAACTGTCCTTCAAATGAGAAGCAGAAGGAAAAGAGCAACAGAGTGGGCAGGGAACAAACTTCAGTGATCTCCTTCTCTGAAACACACCACTGCATGAGTCCTGTTTTGTCTCTGCAGATGTTACAGCAGTGCAGCACAACGGGGCAGGGCTCTGTGGGTTATGGGGGTGGAAGGAGCTTGGGGCCTGCACTGACCCTCTGCTCCCTTGTCTGCATATGCTGTTGAATGTAACCATGGAATTCTTTCTGTCAGCATGGTAGCTGGTATGTCCTCAGCCTACTCAAACCATAAGGCAAAATGTATTGTCTTAAATTGCAGTTATTCTGCCATGAAGAAGTGAAAGGACTTGGCCAAAATTATATAAAGTAGGAGCAGCTATATGCTGTTCCAAGACCAATGTCTACATCATTTCAACACTGTAAGCTTCATGCAAGACGCTTGAGCCATCTGTCCAAATTCCAAGTTCACCAATACCTACAGAAACCTGAATAATCATGGATCTTACTGAAATGACTCAATTCTTAGCTACCAAATTATCCTACCCTTCTGAAGGCCACTGAAAAGTCTTTCCAGAGAGATGAACAGAGGATTCAGAAGACCAGAAAGATTTTATTTCAAGCTGAAGTCTACAGTGAAAGTTATAAAATGATAGCTGTTCTTTATTCCAGAAACAAAGGCTCATCATAGCTTTAATGCTCTTAGGGGAGTGCATGTGCAAAGAACCTTTTGTTGACTATACAGCAGCTAATTGGAAGATACCAACATATCACAGTATTCTCCAGAGATTTTTTAGGCTGACCCTTTCTTGCCTCTTTTGCTCTTCTAAAAGCTTGTGTCACTACAGCCTCAGCAGGAGCATCACTATGTAATGCTTCTAGCCTTTGGAAGTGCATTCCCATGATAACACTTCAAACCCTGATGGCTACATCATTTCAGCACAGTAAGCTTAATATCAGATGCTTGAGCCATCTGTCCAGCTCCTCAATTAACATAGCTAGCTACTGAAACTTGAGCAATTATGGATATTATTGAAATCACATTGTAATGAAAAAACAAATACACAACATGAAAGCAGGACAGAGGAAACCCTAAAGCAACACAGAAACAGAGCTAGTATGAGTGAAAAGAGAAGGAGGGGCACTTCAGCCAGAATTAAATGCAAATTCGAACTTAATCTGGCTCATAATTTCTGTCTTGAGTCCTCATTTTGACTGTGGAGCAGTTGGGATCCTGTTCTCATTAGTGGAAATGACTGTGTGGTGCAAGAAAACAGAAAACCAAGCTCAGCACTTGTCTTCTCTATAAATAAACTTAAGAGAAACACCTCAGGATGGAGAACCAGAGTAAGCTAAGGCTGGCCATGAGAAGATGTCCTTTTCTGATGGGTTTGGATTTGGACTAAATACTATGCAGTCATCTGAATTTATTAAAAACCTGGTAGATAAAAGTATACTGAGCACAATCAAATCCTGCAGATTGGATCACATCCAATAGATGCTCCCTGGCACATGGTCTGTGTATATGGGGTACAAATCGTTGGGTTAAAGCAGGTAAACAGGGGCCCTGAAAGGATAGCAAGCTGCATACAGGGTCTCCTGGGGAGACAGAAAGCTGCTCCATATGCTATGTAAGGGGCAGCAGGCCCAGAGGTAGCAAGTGACCCACAGAGAAGCTGAAACAGAAAATGCAGGAGACTTTGTGGGAAGGGTCATTGTTGAGATAGCAGCAGCTGAGCACAAGTGGCTTAGCTGCTGTCTGCAGTGCCAGTGCCTGTCAGCAGCTGTCTCACTGTTTTGCTTGAGGTCCAGGGAAAGAAAGGGTCTCATCTCACCTGCCTATAGATGGGTAGATTCAGAAGTCTTGAACTAGTTATCTACAACACCTTAATAGTCCTTGGAGAGACATAGGCATTTCTAAAGCATGACTTATATGGCACTTTAGACATTTACTGTAGAATAAGACAAATCATTCCCTATTTCTCTCCATGGACTATGAAAGTACTCTGTATGCCCAGCTCAGCTAGAGATGTCTGTACTGCAGATGTCTAAATTAAGGCAGCAGAATCCTACCTTGGAGTGCTCTGATCATTGCAGTATGAGGAAGAACTGCTTGCTTAGTTTACAGGTACCCACTGTTGATAGCAATCCATCACAGTATTGAGGAAACAAATGATGTTTCCTGCTGCAGCTGCAAGGTCTGCCCTGCTAAGCACTTTCTAGAGCAGTTACAAAAAGGATGCTCAAGATTTTGCCCTTGTCAGAAACAGCAGCCTGTTACCACATCTGAACTCAACACAGCCTTCTTTCTGTTTGCAGCAAGAGAAATTCTTTTCCCAGTGATAGAAAAACTGCATGAGACTTAAAATAAAGTTATCTATCAAAAAAAAGTATATGTCAAAAGACATTACGGTCACACATATCCACAGAAGAAAGGCAAGGCATAACTGGAAGATACCTGTAGCCATTTGCTTCCTCACAGCAAGCACTGCTTCATGGATTTTCATCTTTCAGTTCACACTGGTTTTGATATTTGTTACTGTTAGCCCCGAGTATTTCAGATAGCATTTCTGTTTCTTGGATTGAATCTGTTAAGGGAAGCGGTGATGCCCAGTTAGCCTTCCTGTATTGCTTTTTGTTTTTCAGTCTCACATTCCCAGAGACTCCACCTGCAAGTGAAGAGTTCACTTCCCACGAGAGCTGAAGGGTGTCCTCTCTATCAGCAGCCACTTCCCAGGCTTTTCACCTGGGTCACCTCTCAGTCTGCCACACAAATAGCCTCTCCTGTCCACACTGGTCCCTCTGCCTGTCTTGTAGCTTGCTACATCACCTCCACCTGGAGAAACATGCTCATAAATCTCAAATATCACTTGGGCTTAAAGGAATTGGCCATGAGAAGTCCTCTACACAGAAACTCAGAGCTTTGCCAGCCTTTGACAAGCTCCCCGCCGTCAGATATCAGTGCCTTTGGCCACAGGCAGCTTGCTTCCCTTCTTACTTTCCCCCATCAGGCTTAGTTTCCACCCACAGGACAGAGAGATAATTACCCAAAGGCTGACTCTAACACCCAGATGTTGTTGCTCAGCTGGTTCTCCCTCAGATGTTTATCTATTTTTTAGGTGCTGTTCTCTTTCCTAAAGGAAGGCATATCATGGAGTGAAGCCCCTTTCTCCTTAGAGGTATAGAGGGGATTTGTGTAGCATACCAAAGCTCCCTTGTGTTCCTTACAGTGTCATGACACTTTTACTTTTGTGTTTTTTGCTGCAGACTATTAAGTTTGCTGCTGCTTACAAGAGACATTTTTCTAACTAGAGCTATTCACAGCACAACATTAATTTGCTCCTCATTTTGTATGAATGTATTGATTTGACCACAGCTACAACCCACAGTGTGTTTTGCTGCTGCTACATTCAGGCACTCGAAATAATATTGCCATGTAATGCAAAGCTATTAACTGCAGCCTAATATCTACCAGCCAGTGATGTGTGATAGAAAACCAGGGAACTGTCCCAAAGGAAAAACTGAAAACATGTAAATACAGTTTAGTGATTCAAATAATTATAATTGTTTTCAATAACATTCATATGCAACATTCATATTATGAAGTTAATTCACTGTACCCACTCATTCACTGGGGTTTTTTTTGTTATTTTAAAAATAAGCTATTACAAGGTTCTTCATACAGCTTAACAGTAAATGAGCCATATGTGCCAGACTGACTTTTTGTCCCATTCTGTTTATGAACTCGAGCCTAAAAATAGTGCTCTTTGCCACTAATATCCATTTAGTGCTGACACAAGACTGTCCACCTTCTTGTAATCAGAAAGATTTCCCATATTTAAACCCTACATATCATCAATATTGGGGACTCTGCTATTAAAAAATAAAAACTAGCCATTGCACATTTTTGCAGATCTCGTGGAAATGACTTTGCTGGAGCCGCTCTTCATTTTTGCTGGCTGAAATTGCAATATTGTAGTACCTTTAACTCCTGCCAGCAACACCATCCACATATGTTTCTAACTGAGAAACTGCAACGAAAACCTGACTACAGTATAGGTTTGCCTGCTCACAGGATTAACTTTGCCTCTGAGTGCTTTCTGTGATTGCATCTTTCCCAGGGAGAAATCTGCAGTGCTCCCCAAGGAGGCAAAAAGTTGGAGTCACTGTACCCTGAAAATCAAGTTATGATTCTCCTGGGTCTGGCAAGGCACAGATGGATGAATAATTAATGCACTGTCTTTTAAATCTATAGATATTTACCAGGAAGGGTTTTGTTGTTGTTGTTGGGTTTCTTTTTTTTTTTTTTTTTTTGGTTTGTTTTTGTGGTTTATTTTATTTTGTTTTGTTTTTAATAATCAATATATGATTTAAATTAGTATTATGATTGTCACTGAGTGACAATTACACAATCAGCAACTAAGACTAAACCAAGAACAGTAAATTGTTAATCCAATAGTATTTCCCTGTGAAGGTTTATAATCATCCAGACTTTCACCTTTTTATTTATTTCTCAGCAGATTGTTATTAAATCAGACAAACATATGCATACATTAAATGCTTCAGTGATCCAGTATAGCCTTAGGAACTATACCATAAACCAGCACATGCATAAGCTTTATAACTCACTAGGAAGTTGTCCACAGGTTTTCATCTGCAGCACAATACCAGAGGGCAGAATTCTGTTGGATTTTTCCATTGTCACACGGCACAAAAGCAAGAGTATAACTAGGCCAATAATATTGGGTTTCAAATTAGCCCATTTTGCACCATTAAATTGTAGAAAATACCTATCAAAATAGGTATTAGGTCATAGTAGGAATTCTACTGGTAAAAATTTTGAAGACTATTTTAATGCTTCAATAGTTTTGCACAGTTTTGTGGCTTAAGAGGAAGCCTGTTGTATTTAACTCTCCAAACAGTGTATTTAATGAAAATATTAATTTTACTTTTTAAAGAAGTAAAAGGAAAGATAGAAGTTTTTATGATGGTAGAGAAAATACTGTAAATAATCAAAATATGTGTCCCAAAGGTCCAAGTAAAAGAGAATTATGAATTTTAAAATTTTCTGATTTTAATCCTGCTTTATGATTTGTAGACTTCAATCATAAACTTAGAACTCTTGGGGTTGCCATTCCTATTCCAGAGTCTATCTTTTATGGAAATTGGAAGCCTTTCCAGAGGCACAGAGACTGCTACTGTACCAAGCTATGACCTGAAAAATTGTTTCATGCTACTCAATGGATACAATAGCATGCAGCAAAAAATATATATTATTCTTCATGCTCCTAACTGGACAGGGCCATTAAGTATGATGGCAAGCATGGAAAACAGCAGCCCACTGGAGATAAACAAATACATGATACATTACCACTTCACATACCCCTTCTAGTACCTCCTCATATGTATAGTATACACTACTGTCCTTTTCTGTCTTGTACTCTCCTCTTATCTACCCATCTCATCCTTATCTTTTTCAAAAACTCCATATTTGCATCAAGAGGAAAAAAACCCCAATGACTGAAAAAACAGAAGTCATTATAAATATGCTGACACCACTGGCCCTACATGTCAGGACCATCTATCATATTCATTGCCTCAGTAAAATTGCTGATGTGAACAGAATGCAAATTCTGTTACAGTAGAAGTAGCATCTGAGAATGTGTTTGCATACCAGACATCTAGGGGTCATAATCAGAGGATAAATAAGACCATTTCAAGTGTAATGCTGATTGTACTGTACCAAATTTTCTAATAAAACCCCTCCATGCTTGAAAGCCACAGAGCCTAAGAAAATGTGCTTCCAAGAAGAGCTGTAGTGTGAGCTGATTTATAATGAGTGTGCAGTCATGAAATTAAAATGGCAAGGCAAAAGTTAACACAAGACTGGGTGAAGTCATTAGGAGCCCTACTTAGCTGTATGCAAAATGACAAAATAAGGGTGTCTAAATTCCACTGCAAATCCAATAGACTGCATGCTGGAAGCAAAGAAATGAGATGAACAAGGGCTCATCTACATTAGAAAGTTTTACAGCTTTAATTAATCCAAAAACATAATTAAAGCTGTGAAATCTTTCTAGTGTGGATGCAATTTTACTGGTTAAATGAACAAGCACTTGGAGCTTACTGTGGTTCAGATATATCATGTACACATCTGAATATACCGTATTCTGGCATATTTTAATACACCCAGTTTTCTTCCACAGATGGTTCTGGCTACCAATCTAATTTTCCTATAAAAGTATTTATCTTCTATACCTCTATGGAGGCAGAACTAGACTAAAGAGGTGTTCTGGAGATGGCTAGTTTAGATCACACCGGTCCAGTAGTCCTGTGTACTCCTGTTCTTGAAGAAGTTGTCCTATGGTTCAAGAATAAATTCTAGCTAAATGCTACAGTTGTACTACAGGCTTCTTGGGAGTCTAAGAACACCAATGTATACTGGTGGTTCTTTGTCTTTAAGGAGGAAAAAAAAAGTATTTCTTCTCTTAGGTTGAGAACTGGGATCATCTTTTGCTGAAAGGGTTGCAAATATTTTCTACACTTCGGTTAAATAACTAAATAAATCTGTCAAGTCATAAATAAATATACTGGGCCTGCATTTCCATATAGCATATAGCATGTGCCTTTTAAGACACAGTATAGATTGAATTATTCTGACTTAATGTTTGCTGGCTTCCTTAAACTATTAATCCAGTGTGCTGTTCTGATGGTACAGATCTCATCTCTTCACATCTCTGACACAAGTAACAATATTAGCAAATATAGCTTAAATATTACTGCAATATGGAATAACAAATTACCTTTAAAAATAAAATTACAGAACATAAAAATCACAGCAACAAGCATACACTTCAGATTCAATGTGAAATATTGTTTTCTAAGTAGAACCGTAAGAACCTCTTACATTAAACAGGTTAAGAATTTTAAGTGGAAGTGCCAAAAATATTTTTCAGAAATTGTTCTCCTGGCATCTTTTGATTCAGAAGTTGTCATTCCCTAATGTATAACAAATTTTACACTCCTTTGATATATGTATCATCTTTTTCTACAACACAGAAATATCCCTCTGCATTTTGTATACAAAAATCGAAAGGTTAAAGTGTTGGACATTTTAAGAATTATGATCTAATGCACAGATAACTCTCACATGGAGTATACAAAAAGTTGTCATGTTATTGCTACAGAACCTTTGAAAGTAAGTTTTGAAGCAGTAAGACTTTAATTAATTAGATGAAATATTTATTTTCTGCTAAATTTTATTTAGTCTGTGCCACAAGAGAATGCAAAAGTCAAACTAAAATATATGTAATTCCGAGTTTATGCTGATGGTGACTTTTTTTTACAACACCACAAAAATGGCAAGTAAAATGCATTTCACCTGCATGTCATTATGCTCTCACTTATATTTTCCCATGAACAACCTTTCACATAATTTGACAGCTCTGCCTGCAGATAGAAAAACTATTGTGACTGCAAAGCTTGGATTTGCCTTCTGGGCACTGGGCATCAGGACACCGGGGTGGTTTTTTTGCCTGCCTCTGTCATTTTCCTAGTTTTTATCTCCATTGATAATAACCTCTTAATGACAGGGCTACCCCAACTAGTTGTTATCAAAATATAATTCTTCTTACTCATATTGCAGGCATAGTTTGTTCATCTCTTTTCCTAACCATCCTAACCATCAACATTCTGCTGAGAGTGCACTGGAAAAGTGGATTTTTTCCATCTACAGCTTAAGATCAATTTATTACTAAATAGTTAATTGATTTTAAATTACTATATTAATCACCACACATTGTGCACTGTGAAATCAATGCAGGAGTTACCAAGAGGCTTGCTATGGTAAAAGTATGCATGTAGCATATCTCGCTGTAAATTTTAATCCACTCTAGGAATCAAGACTACCCCAAAACTGAGAAGTCCAAGATGAAAGGAAATGCAACATAGTGCTGAAATCATGTACGTCCTTTAGATGATCAAGAAGGGAACTACTTCACGTTACTATTTACAATCTTCACAGTTGTGCTGAAGTTGTATATTCAGTAGCTTTTAAGAGTCATTTCCTCTTGCTCAACATATAAATATTCTGATTTTTTTTCCCCGCTAAGTGCTGAGGTACTAAACAAAGTAGTGAATGTCATTTTGAGACTAAAAAGACAACTGGAATGCACACAAAAGTTACAGAGCATTTTATGTTGCTGGTAAATTTAGTGGAGATGCTATGCATTCACTTTCAAACTGATCTATTTCAAATCAGAAGTCAATCTTCCTCTCCATCTCCATCCAGAAAAAAATAGACAATTACCATTGCCTTTTCCCTCCTTGTTGTAATCCATTTATGTTTTAATTGGGATCACTATATAAACAACTGCAGGATATCAATGCCCCCAGAATATGGAAACCCAGACTTTCTGAAAGAACTCTTGGGCATTCCGCTGACTATGGTTGCATCTTACTTGATGTTTGAGTAACAGCTTCCCCAAGTGAAAACCCACAAGGGAGTTTCAATGAAATTGCATCAATCAGGACTCCCAGCTGACATTTGGGAAATGGAATAGGATGCTACTTATCCATGTGCTCAGCATATTCAAGCAAAGCTGAGAGAATTTAGTGCGCTTGTGAGGCAGGGGGAGTCAGAAAGCAGAGTGCCTCAAAGGTAGAGGCAGGGTGCTGGGCAGATAGCTGGCCTGCTCCTGAGAGATGTTGGCTGTAGACAACTTCTGTCCCACTGAATCAGTATTTCAGTGCTGAAACGAAAAAGTTTACATAACTTCCTAGGACATCTTAGCTTAAATTTGGCTGCTTTGTAACTGCCTTAACATGCAAGCCATCCACTTACAGTTCTGTTATTCTCTTTTAGCTTTCCAGCTGTAACTGAAGTGGACATTGAAGATCAAGAGTTTACTTTGAGCATGAAAAATAAGAACTCCACAATTTCTCTTATTTCTTTGATCTTTTACTGAATACTTGGTTTGGGGCAAGATAAAAGATGTCCAAATCAAGATTATTTGTACACTCTGAAGATAACAGACATGTCAGATTCTTTCACCTCTTATAATCCCCCCCCTCCAATATTTAAATTAGTCAAAGAAGTCATTTGACTTTTAATTAAAATGAAGATTCCTTGGAGCTAACTGAAGGAATATCTCCTTGTTCAAAATCTCCTTCCCTAGTTTCAAGAAATTTTGATATAAATTATGGACTTTAATACACAAGATAATCTCTAAAGTCCTTACTGTTTTAGAAGTAACAGCTCTTTCATTCCTGCTTTTACAGTTCTCTTTTATCCAAATCTTTATGTAGAAGTGATTGTACATAAAGGTTGCTTCTTTAACGAGTTGTTTTAAATTTGGTGCAACACACTGGGCACTTTATTTCTAACACTGAAATAATAAACTACAATTAAGCTCAGGTTCTGCTTTACTCAGAAAAATGATACAAACCTGACAAAACATCAGAACCATTTCAGGTTTGAAATGAAGCCAGAAAAATCTTTGCATATATTCATGCTTTCCTCCAAAGACTTTACACAATCTGGGTTTCACACAGTATGCTTGGTAGCACATCAAAATTCAGTTCTAAAGGATTTGCTTTTTAACATTGTTAAATTAAGCAACTTTTTAAAAAGGTGTGTCTATATACATACATCAATATATAGACAAATACATGAACACAAACACTCCTGCTGATATGCTCTTGAAAATGGAAGCACAAAGCAATTCCTTTGTAAAGAGTCACACATAATTTATTATCAATGACACTATGTCACTAAGTGGGCAGCATTAACTGCTTCATTCTGAATATCCCTAAGGAAATAGAAAGATTTTTCATCTAAAAAAATTTTAGCAAGGCAGAAGACATTCAGTACTCTAAGTAGGCTAATTTAAAGAATGAAGGAGAAATAATTTCTCACTTCTAACATAATTTTGAAGACTGTATATTGATCATCTAATATATATTGAGCTGTAATGAGAAACTTTGAGCTTTTTGCTAAGCACAGTATATTTAGAAATTGGTATTTATAAACGGAGTGTTTTAAGAATCAATGTGACATGGTCAGCAACAAGTCACATAGAGACAGCAATACACAAAGATGTGAGCAGCACTGTCATGTATACATATTGCCTGATCCCAAAATATAATTGACTCACTTAGATTTCTATAGATCTGTTGTCAGTCTAAACACAACCTCCCCCAAACTCATCAAAATGAAACAGAACTTTTTGTGGAGAACATGATGACAAAAACATTTAACTCAAACCAATAAAATTCCTCTCAATATTTTTTTATTGAGTTACTAGAATTTTCTTTTGAAAAATTCAAATGTATATTCAATTAGGAATATTTTGTTTTGCAACAATCTAAATATTTCACTCTGAATTAAGAAAATAAGATATTGTTGAAACTGTGTTTTGAAAAAAGAAAATCTTTGCTATTTTACTAAGTTCAACTTGAAAGATGAATTTTCTCACAAACCTCAGTTCCATTAGGAGTTAGCTGTTTAGTCTAGCTTTAAGAAACCTGCTCAGAATGGTGACAAAAATGAAACATATCACACTTTGTGACATGTTTGTGACACTTTGTTACACTTTGTAACTCACACAACTGAGAAAGTAAATAGATGCTTTTCATGGTTACAGGCAAATGAGTCAAAGTAGATGAAAAGCTGTCTCAAAATTCATTCCTCTCTCTTTATTTTTCAGTATATTTTCCTGTATTTTTCCAAAACTCTTTTCCCAAGGTTGGAATACATCAAAGTGATTATCATCAATTATTTTATGCACCTGAAAAATGTGATTCAGGAAAGCAATTAAGAATGATTAAAGAGAGAGTCATATCAGTAGTACTACTGAATTCACTAAGGACATAAGCAAATGCCTTCAGTTGAGCATTACATACGTGCTCCATTTCTTACTGTGAGCCCAATTATAATGTTGTCACTGAGCAGGACTTTACCCCAGCCTTTAGTAAGAACCTCATTATTTAGTTAGAGCAAAGTTAATTGGCAAATGGTTCCATTCTCACAAAATGAAGTTTTTATAAAGCTTTCTTTTGCACATTGCAACAAAGTCAAGGTCTTTCAGAGGATTTTGTGGATGGGTAGATGAAAGCATAGACAGAAGGCAAAGCCAATCTGAGAAATGATTTAAGGTTATGCTGTCTCTGATTCGGACTAGTTTCCTCAAATAGTTTCCTCCACATCAGCCTCCAAATTTCTGACAAATTGACACAGATCTCTCTGGTTTTCCTCAGAATCTCATCTTTGAACAGAGATGCCTCTTTGAATGTAAACTTTATGAATATATGTATGTTCCCACAGCCGAGGAACTCCAACCCTTCCCATCAGCCTTTCAGAGTGAAGGCTGCCAGGAACACCGGAGAAGCAAACAGCTAAGCTTTAAATTAATAGAGGCTGGTAAATAAGGATGGTATTAACTCAATTAATTGATATGTGGCACTGTCATAAATCAGCGCATGCTGATTTAAGGAACCTAATCAGTAGGATGAATCCTAATTGGGAAGTAGAGCATCTCTGATTTATGCACAAGTGGTGACGGTGCACCAAATGACAGAAAACCAATCATAAACATCACTATCTTGTATGTGGATTTTTTGTTGTGTGACTGAATAACACAAGTTTCACAAACTCTGAGACTCTGTCCAAAGACCACTGATAATGTTTAATTAAATATAGCAATGAAAAGGCACCTGCTTGTGTTAGGGAAAAAAAATAATTCAAATTCCAGTATTACTACACTAATATTGTCAAGCCTATTTTCAAGCCCCTCAATTGGGCACATTTCCATCGTAAGTATTACTGTCAAAACTGAGGAAGGTTATGGTTGCACTTGAAGAATGCAGGGCTGTTAAGAGCAGATTTTTCTCATCTAACTAATCCCCCACTGTAGGCAGGAGAGTAGAGACTGCCAATGCCTATTAGACAGCCACCTCAGAAATCAGTTCACTCTCTGGTGGCAGCTTTCTCCCAAGATCTTGACTGCAAAAGTTAATGCCTGTACATTAAAGTATATTTAGAATTTGAAATATAATAAAATGTTAGAAAATAAGTCTACAAATGCTGTCAAGTCATACAGTATATCCCTTTTCCCAAAGAAGCTCTTGATTTAGGTTTTCCAAAGAATTGTTTTAAAAGATGCTATGACTGAAATTCTACTTACTTCCTGAACCATGTGGCCTCATACTTCTGTTTAACTGAAAAGCCAAGGAAGACAGCTAAGGCAGCTAATATAATTTCATTGACTTAGTGTTGGCAATTCTCCAAACAATGACAATAAAAAAAAAAAAAGCTCAAAAAACCCCAACCCTCTTACTCTCTTCTCTTGTCTTTGCACACATATCTAAGAGACAATACTTAGTAGGGATTTGTAATGTGTACACAAGGAAGTCAGGTGCCACATTATCTTAAAAGCACTGTTGAAATTTAATGTTAATCCCTCAAAACTACTTTGAAAATCCTAAACTAAAAGAATGAGAGTTGCCTGTTCATTAAGGGAACCATTCATTATAACAATATTGCCTCTGTATTAAGTTAATCCATACATTTTCATTCAATTGGAATTTGTTAAATGCTTAGCTACCTGCTAAGTATGAATGACTCTGTAAGCATCAATGATATTTTCAAGTGAGTGTCACAGTCAAAGCTGCTTGGGTAGAATAACTCCACTTTGCCATGGAAAGCATTCCAGCCAGAAGGCTAATCACATGAAATACTTTATCACAGAAGTTCAATAAGGGAACGGGTTCTAATAAGCTTAAGAAGTTGCTCAAGAAGAGTTAACAGGAAAACAAGGTGAAATTGCACAGCTGATTAATCACCTATGCAACATATTATTTAATATTAAACTTATTCCATCCTTTAAGCATTTTTTTGTACATGTTCTACCATAAGGATGAGTTTAAACACCCTCTGTAGCCCTAGTCCTGCAGGGCTTGTTTGGATCTAGCCTTATATGTTGACTTCCTGAGATAAGGACATTATGTTTTTCAAGCTCTTTCTTTTATTTATCACATCTTTGCAGATATGGTCCTTTCTGCAACATTTTTCTATAATGTCATGAACTTGTGCATTGAATTGTTTTTAGAAGCCATATGAATTAAGCATAAAGCTAACATAATTGGAAATTCAATCATTATTTAGCTGCTTTTCCCCTCTGCCACAGAGTCTGAAGCCCAATGCACGAATTTGCATTGGCAATGCAATAGCGGAAAAAGTGAAATAGTTTTAATAAATTATTCTGAAAGATATTAGATAGAGGTCAATTCCCAATTCTTTTGAACTCCATCACAGAACTCTCATTTAATTTTCTGGGAATAGAATCTGGCCCCAGTCACTTACGAAATGGGATTAAATTTCTGGCTGTCTTCCCAGAATCTGGAATGGAAATACACCTGTGAAAATCTGCAGAATTTTTTAACAGACCTTCCCAAAGAAGGGAAAGCCTTCTATGTAGCATTATGAAAGAGGTTGTTTAGTTTCTTAGATTGCCATCTTCAGCATGAGCCAGATTATTCTGTCATTCATAAATTAATCAAAATGCCTGAAGTCAGAAGCAATTCCTTGAACTTGCCTTGAATCTCAGGGCTTTCCACATTCAAATGTTTTTCAGCATGCGTTTAAAACTGAAGAGTGAGTATGAGCTGCTATCATTTCTGTAAGACCATTATAAAGGTCAAACATTTGTTAGATTAAAAGCGACATTAATGCCTTCTGAATTCTTATTAGAGAAGGTCCATCATGGTATCATTTTCTTGGAGAGTAATAGGTCAGCTGTCAAATCTATCACCATGCCTGCCTCTATTTTCCTACATTCAAGCCAAGACCAAAGAGAATAGAAGGAAATCACAGAAATACACTTTTCAAAATCATCGATTTGACAACTTTAATTAAAGTCACAAGGTCAAGCATATGGCAATCCATTACCTGGAAATCCTGGAGTTATTCTTCATGGTACACTGACCTAAATAAATTGAATTTAGGTATAGGACTGCACAAAGCATTTGTACTTGTACGTAACTTCCAAATCAAGAAACCTGAATGACTTAGCCCAAAAGATATGAAAGACTAAATTTCAGTGGGGGCTGACTTCTTACTCAAGAGTATTACAAAATCACTTTCATTCTAGGCATGGTATCCTGGTCTTAGATTCAAACAGGTTGCAGAGAGGAGTAACCTTTTCAATGCCTGGTCTGAAACAGGTGAACATGAAAGTATGGGTAATAGGCAGAAATCTGGCTCCACTTCACCTTCACATTTACCAAATAGAGAGAGGGAATTGGATTAGAGACCAGCTACCTTGCCCAAATACCTTGTGCACGATGGACTACTTCTACAGACCTGGTATTTGCCATTTGCATGATAAGTACTAAGCAAATGTTAAGACAAGGATTAGATATCACTCAAATCACTGTTCACCCTTCAAAGGCACAATCTATCCCCCCAAAAAACAGACCTGTAGCTCACAAATTGGTATAACTCCTTATAGGAGACATGGATGTACTATGCCTAGTACAATGGCTGGGCACCTCAAAACACCATAATATAATAGATTAGGATATACTTTTTTTTTTTTTTTTAAGTATTTACAATATGACAAAAACAATAAAAATAAAAATGCACTGTAATGAAAGACTTATTTTACTTAATGCAGTCACACTTCCGGTTTTGAGTGTCAATGAGAACTACCCAAGTTACTTGTGTTTTATGTACTTGTGCATGTTGGTTTAAGAAGAACATAAAATTATTTAAGTGGAAAAGAAATTATTTTAACTGCAGAAGGCAAGTCAAGTGAGAAAAAGAAAATGAAGGAAACTATTCCTATGTTCCTTGTCTTTCAGAAGTAACTGCAGCTTTTTTTAAACCACACCAAGGTGCAGAAAAGCTTATAAGAAGAAAATCCCTTATTAAAAGAGAAGAGGAAGGGAGAGGAGGCAACAAAATTTCTAAATATCAATAAAGAATGAACATCTGATGTCAGTGTAGCCAAGACAAATCAGGAATAACTTCCATTTATATCAAAAGAAACTTTTCCAGTTTTGCACCAATGCTAATTTGGTGAAAGTCTGAGCCACAGACATAAAAGTTAAAAAATATGAAAGCAGTGCAACCAGTCAGGATTCGTAGAAAAAAATCCCATGTTGTTTAGACAGTCTCTCTCTTTTATCAGACTGTTTGATAAACAGAAGTATACTGCCCCCAAATCACCATTGTTCTAATGACTTCAGTGGAACAACGCTATCTTTACCAAGTTAACAGACACAGCCTTCCTGTCTGTAACAGAAATGAATAAAGCTCCTTCCCCTGAATTCCCACATCCAAATCCAAATCTAGGTACCAATTTTTACAGCTCAGATTCCACTGTGAATTCAGCCATTTTCAGTAGTGAGTTTTCCAAATGCCTTTTTATATAAAATTCTTTGATAAAATCTGAGATTATGATTTACTGTGAATCAAAGATACCACACATCTTAGCAGCACCCAGACTCCAAAGTGTTGATAGTGATAAGTCTTATAAAGAACTTTCTAAGGTTGTGCTAAAAAGAAAGGCTCTTACTAAATGAATTTTGTTTGAGGAGGGAGGAAGACAATTTTTTTCCTATAGTTTAGCCACTTGATAAAGAAGATTCTCCCCAAAAAAGGACAATGCTGAACTGAGATCAGATAAGCCATTTGAAATGATTTATAGCTACGAATCACAGAGTGTACAGTTGAATACATGATGACATGAATTGTAGGAATGAAGGAGAGTTTTAATGAAATGAATGAATGGAAGTTCTGAAGACAGAGAGAAAAATCTCTTTCTGTATTATTTAAGTATGAATACGTAGGAAATTTTTTGACCTGAATAATTTCTCATACTGGTCTAAAAAACATTGTAATGGGTTCAGCCTCTACAGGTCTTTTGCATCAGGTTCTAGAAATATAGTAAAATGGACATGATGGAAGTAGAGTAAAACATACAAGAGGACGAATAAGCAACCCTAGCAATACGCATGCAATCACAGAAGTATTTCCTTCTCTGCAGTACTCTGTTTGCTAGTATCCACACATAACCCAAGAATACAAACAATTATATTTTTTAGCTGTTAGATGTAGTAAGGTTTGGCATCTTCCAGATTTTAACTAATGCTGCTGTAAGGCCACTACAAAACTTCTTTGTCTGGTGCATATTAATATTATGGATATGAAAAGAGTTTTTCCTGGGCTTAGCTGCCCACTAAAAGATTGTAGAAGACTATAGCATGTATTTTAAAATCCATTATTAATACCATATTAGCATTTTGAGTCTCTAAGGAGGAAGATGTTGTTGCAGGTTACCCACAAAGAATCTACTTTCTGTAATGAGGAGAGGAACTCTGACATCTGTCAACTGAGTAAATTCCACTGTTTTGTAAATATTGATCAAACAATCATGGTTAATGATACAACTCTGTAAGTGAATTAGACAAATGTTCCCACATGGCTATCAATTTAATTTCCCAGACTAAATTAGCTTCTTTTGTAAAGCAAAACCCTTTTAAGAAGATAAATTGTTCAGTGACATCAATGTCCATTTCAATTATGGCTTTATTCTGGTAGAGGCTGTTCTGTATAATACACCTGCTGCTCACCAGGCTGTATGATAAGAATATACAGTGGGAACCACATGACACTAACCTTGAACATTTATATCCCCTTTCTCTAAGTTATAGGATAGCTGATATAAATAATACTCCACCAAGTAATTATTTTTGTACCAGCCTATAGAGTCAGTCGAGCTGAAATCACCACTGATAGAAAATACAATGATTTAATTTTAGCAGAACAGTGTTTCAGACCAGTGCTGAAGATAACAGCTGTCAGCTGAGCACAAGCTAGGTGTGAGAACAGGGAGCCAGAGTACACCAAAATGATGCTTGCAAATGGGCAGTGAACATACCTTCAAAACAGACTGATTACCTCTCAGGAGTAATTCATGCATTACTCTACAGCCCGCTTCAGTGGAGACAAAACTGCTTGGACTTGAGCTCAGCCAGCCTCTAAAAAGCAAGAAGGGAGGGGCAGGGAAGGGTTTAAATTGGTCCCATTTAAAGAAGCAGGTAACCCTTTTTCTCAAATCTCTTCTCCCTTCAGATCTAAAATATTGCTCACTGAATAAGGCAGCTCCCCACTGACTTCAGGGGACTTTGGAAAGTGATGCAGATAATGTAATGGCTTCTTATTTCTGCATGGTAGCCTTTAGTGACCGCAGTTAATTAGATCTGAAAGACTAGAAAGGCCCCTTAAAAATAAATGTCAGTTAAAAGGATCATTTATTTGCATACAGTTTATTTCAAAATATTGGTGTTAAACTAAACTTTTCTGTAAACGTCATTAAATTTTTGAATTGATTTGGTGACAAAATGGCTGTTAACTCTTTCTCCCAAGAGAATCTTTTATTTGATACATTCTAAGTTGCATATAGTGGATGGAAGGAAAAAATCTGAGTAGGTTTTTATTCTAAATTATAACTACCCTGCTTTTTCTCCTCAGAAGAAAGGCAGCTGCTGTTTAAATGATCTGCTCTCGCATGAGGAAAGAAAAAGCTTTATCACTGTTCTGCAATGTGAGTACATACATGGATTGCCCAGCAGAAACCCAGCACAGCGAGAATCTCAAAGCCCTGTTGTTACATTATGCAAAAGCATACAGTAAAAAGGAAGAGGTTACAGAGGCAATTTGCATATTGCATTTAGAGCTTAATGAAGCTCTTTTTTGAAGAGAGGGTCAGCTTTTTTAGGATATTCAGGTGGTTAACTCAGTAGGAGTAAAGTGCCTAAATGCCTTTAAATCTCTCCTATGGTTCTCATTCTGAGAATTTCCTTTCAAGAACTGTGATGTTATCAGAACAATGAAGCAAGTCATATTGAGACTATGAGAAGACTTTAATGTTTATTTTTCTCAAATTGCTATGTGTCCTTCTGTATATCTGCCCCCAATTTAAAAAGGCACACTCTGAGGATCCACGTAAATAAGCAAGAAGAGAGTTTGCTGTATAAGCGCAGGAAACTGCTGAACAAATTAGTTTAGAAATTCAGTTGGGGGCTGCAACTACATCATGGATAAGAGCTGCTTGAAACATCTTTCATACCTTAAACTACCACAGCAGTAGCCAAGCTGGGAAAATGCTCACCCCTTATAAATGACATCACTATCACACAATTTTTCATAAGGAAACCCACTTCTTCCTTCAGAAGTCCATGATACCTGACGTGATGAGCCTGCCTGCTTTGTGAATACTTAGCAACAGATCAGTTAAAGGCCTTGGACTACCATTTTATGCTGGTCCAGTGTTACATGCTCTAGGAAACCATTTTAGACTGTCCTGTCCCATAACCACTCGGTTCTAATCTCTGTGTGTTATGTATATGCCTACACATATTGTATCCTTTCCCCTCCCAGCCCACTGATGACTGTAAATCCATTATAATTTTTAAGAGAACAACTCAGCTACCCACTTGGAGTGGTCAAGACTTACTCTTTTAATAAGAAATCTCTCATTAACTGTCATTGCTCAGCTGAAGTCATGTCATGCATCAACTGAATTCATGGCTGCTTTGTTTGCAGCTTGTTCTTTTGTCATTCCCAAGCAAATCACATAATGTGTCTGCTTTCCCCTTCTATTTACTACAGATACCTCCATCAAATTTGCAGTGTTGTTGCAAGAAAAAATTACCAGAAGTTATAAAGTGTTATTGTGAATAATTGATGGCAACCCTAAGGCTGGCCAGAAAATGGAACATCTCCTCCACAACTCATTCCAACATTTATTTGCATTCTGAATCCAAATGAAAGTCAATGAATCAAAATAGATTGTACAAATTCATGTAAACTTTTCCTCATAAAACCATGATCCTATGAATCATCTAAATGAAAGTATTTCCAGCAAAAGATTGATCTCTTCGTAACCAGTTGTAATCTGGAAAAAAGGTGATGACGGGAAGGCTGATTTATGACCACACACAATCAGATCGTGGAAAGCTGGATAAAACAGTTGCTTCTACAGAGCACCAGTCTCAGAATTAATTATTTAAATGTAAAATTGTGCACTGTGTGGTTTTTATAATGTTTACTTCTAACTTCTGCCAGCCATTACTGCAGAAACCCCTCTCCTCCTCTGCATGCCTCCTTACATCACCCCACACACAGACCCCACACCCCCAACCAATCCGTATTACTTCTTGACCAATTAAAACTTTGACACATAACACTGATTAATACTTTCTTTAAAATATTATAGAAATTAATTTTTAAGTAATAATTTGTTTTCTTTTCAATCTTTTAAACCTCCAACCTACCGAAATACTTTGGATGTATGGACTTGTTTATATCTCTAAATTAGAGCTGCTGCTGTGCAGACTGCATTGCTAGAAACCAATTTAATATTTAACCTGGGTGAAGGATTATTTAATTAATCTTTTAATTACTTGGTATAGGAATAAGAAGTTTTTGCTTCTAATACTGACTTGAATGGTGTACTGGAGAATGTTCTCTTTTGGATGGCTTCTTTGGGTCCTATTATTATTATTATTATTGTTTCTTTCCCACTGAACTGGGTCAGTATCTACCTCATTTGGTGTCTTCTGAGATTTGACCCATTTTTCTCCGAGTACTCCTCTAAGACCTCTCCAAAAAAGTGATGAAAGCAGTCCAAATTGCCTTCCCCCCAATTTATCTGAATAATCTCAACAATTATCTGAACAGTGATCTGAATAATGAAGAACAACTGAATCAAGTCTCACCGCATGGAAGCCCACAAAAAAAGATGGGCAAAGCTTGGCCTTTGGGGGCAGTGCAAAAGACGTGTAGCCGGGATAGTGACAGTCAGCTTCCCACAGTTCTGTCCAGGATCAGCATGGAAAAGGTGGCATAAATGAACACCAATATGCATTTTACTATGTGTAGATACAGGCAACAACTCGAAAGTCTTTTTTGATATGAATTTGCTATAGCACTTTCAATTGTCAAAGATTACATGAGAAATAGTAGCTTGGCATTCACTACACCACAGCTTTGATAAAATCAAAGAAACGCGCTAATGCTCTTAATGCTGAAATTCAAATGCTCCAGTAGTATACCTAGTTTCTTTTTAATATCATCAGAGAACAGTAGGATAAACAGGAAATTTTAAAAGGGGCATTTTTCTTTGATTAGTTGAATTGTCAAAACTAAATCAGGATAATAGAAGGAATTGAAAAGCCAAGATAACATCACTACTTTGTTAATATGGACAATATTTGCAATTTCCTTTCCTGGTGCCTGTTGCACTTACCATGGATTAGCTGCCCATTGGATAAATTCTATGTCTGAGTTTATAAAAATTATATATGGACGTGTATTACGAGCACACAAAGATCTTATAGAATGTATTTTGTGGGATTTTTTTTTTACCACTGACTTCACTGAACATAGAGATAGCCATTTCTGAGTGCTTTTGCTTAGCTGACATGGGTAAACATCACTTTCTAAATTCTACTGTGATATTGTAAGAGAACATATCTGTGCTTTCAAGATTGAAACTTCATGTCCTCAGACAGCTAGAGAGATGTAGTCACTAAGAAATAGAAAAGACAAATCAATACTAGAAAAAAAGTCTGTTTGCAGGACAGGGAAATGCTGGCTTGAGATATGCAAAGTGAAGCAGTCATAAATTCTCAGGGTTATTGTTTAGATTTTTAAGCTTAGAAAACTCAAGATCCAATTCAGTATCTTTTCTCTTATGTTCTTTTCTAAAAAGCCTACAACAATTTCATTTTACAGGTATTTGTCTCATTGTCTTAAAAAAAACATTTTCCAAATACTTTCTCCTTTTTTTTTTGAACATTTTGTTTTAGTACCAGATTCAATTCCAGTGTAAATTCAAATAACATCAGCTGGATGAGTCAACAGCAGCCAAATGAAGTAAGAATCTTCTACCAGACACTCCTTTCCCCTGAGACAATGTAATAAGCAATGGTCTTTTTGGACTCCAGACATTTTATTATCTGATTGAATTTGGAAAAGCCTAGATGAGTGTACAGATTGAATACCTCACGAGTATGCTAAGACAAAACTGGAAATCATTGCTCATTGTAATTATTTTTTTTCCAATATATCAAAATTGTATCTCTAAGTCTTTACAGGCCCCATCTAAAAACTGAAACTATTTTAGTTACAGCTTCTGCGTTTCCCACAGATTGCTGCTAAGCTTACTGGAATCAGAGTTTAAACCACACAGCTTCTGTGGTTTGGCTTAGCAACAGACATTAATTTCAGCAATGCTTTTGTGTTAATTAGTATTTAGAACAGAACACATTACTACTAAATACTGCACCATGATTTGTTTTCTGGTTGACCCTGAGAATGTTTCTTACAGCTGTGGGTATTTTATAAATGGCTAACAGAAAAGATATCAAGACATTAATGCTTTGTAGTGGTACTTGTAACTGACAAGTGTAGAAGAAAGCAATCCCAAATATCCCAGATATGTATCATTTAATAATTTCAGTACTGATGGGACTGTAACATTTTCAGGATTTGGATATGGATCCAGATCATAGTTTCATAGCTGGCCTAAATTACCATAATGGATCAAATTAAAACTTCATGTCCAAACATCTGCAGCTCCTCAAACCCTGACCTAATGAACCATGACCAATTCAGCAGGTCATGGCAGAATCACAAGCCCTGAATATCTATGACTGCTTTGCAGAGATAGAGTTATTTTGTTCTTTAAAACAGATGACTAACAATATTTTCATAGCAGTTAATTGTGTAAAAGTAGAGTGATTGATATGAACAACTTCAATTTTTCATAAGCATAAGGAAAATCACTGAGAAGTTGTGCTGTGATATTAAAAATAAAGTTTATATAAGCTGGTGTTGTGATTAATGAAAGAAATTCAGTATTGGCTTGGAGTATAGCATTTGCATAAGATATGAAGGGTGAAGCAAGGGTGGGACTAAGGTCAAAGAAAGCATGGACTGTCTTATGACTTACTTGATCTTTGTCTATGGTAGAAAGCATGTAGAAGACATTTTAATTTTGTTTCACTACTTCAGTAGAAAAGAAAATAAAGCCCAAAGATACTACAGAGTAGCTGGGAAATTTACTTGAATCCCTTTCTATGAATCTGGTCAAGAAAAATCTAAATAAAAAAGGGGGGAAAAAAAGGGGGGAGGAGAGAAAAGGAAAAAACAAACATAAAACCAACAGATACAGGAGAATAACATCTCATTTTAAGTCAGCTATTCATCTGAATTAAGTATGATGGGTCTGCATAAGAGCTAGTCAAGGAGGAGAATTTAAAACAGGACAAAGAAATAAAGTGAAAATGTCTCCTGAGCAGGTAGTCTAGCAAAACTGTTCAGATCTGTGAGCTATTTGTTCAATATACATAACAAAAAAACCCCCAGAGTTTTGTAGGATCCTGGGATTTAGATACAGGAAATATCAAGCCTGACCAAGACTGCCCAGCTCTGGAGCTGAACAGGGGAAGCAATACTGATGAAACATAGCTGGATTTTTTTGTGTGTTAAAATGTATTTCATTGACTTAGTGAAACAATTATAATGGTAGCTGCTGCACTTGCCTCTAAGAAATATTAGAAATGCCACCACAATCATTAAGAAAAGTTCAGGAACAAATGACATATCACTTGATAGCAACATCTGTTTTGGGGAGGAGTTGGGGGAGTGATGGAGGGGCAAAATCAAGAGAGCTACATCATATAAATGCAATAAATTTCTGCTTGCAAAAGCAATTTATACAGTCACTGGGAAAGCTAGAGTTGCAATGAATGTCACAGTATAAAATATCACTCCAAGGTGACACTATATGATTTGCAAGTCCAGTCTGCAGAAGAACTTCATGTTCTACAGCCTAATTATTTTTTAAGCAAACTTCTGAATATGTAACTTTTCAGGGAGTGTCTGCTCCAGGTCAGTCCCATTTGGCAGGTGTTTGGAAAAATCCACCCCTTCCTTCTCCCTTCAAAGAAAACCAGTGACAGTAATTCCAGTACAGGCAATGGGCCATACTTTTTGGCAGATTTTCCATATGAGCAAGGATGAGATTATCAGAGACATGTACAGATTTACGGATTTACATCCCATTAAAAAGAAATGAGCACTGGGTGTCCAAATTCCTTTTTAAAGATGTTTGTATCTTTAGAGATGTTTCCTGCTTTACAGTCATGACTGTTCCAAGCAGTTCCCACTCTTGCACCTTGGCAAAACAGGGTGGCATGAACAGTGTGTTAGAATAGGCAGCTCCCATGGACTGACCATCATCAATTTAAACTCTCCATAAAATGGCCACTCGAGCCTGAATTTCATGATTTGCATGTCCTACAAAATACTGTAAAGATCAACATCAGTGAAAGCAAGCATAATGTTTAATTAAGAAAGGATCCTGATTTCAGTGTTATGATGCTAGTTAAGTAAAACCTTCCATGGTATCTGTTCACTGACCAAACAGAAATACATCTCTTTAGCTACTCTTGTTATATCTTCTAAAATACACAGGTATTTCTCTGAAAATTCTCCTACTGCTTTGCTAGGTGACTCATACCAACTCAGGGAACAAATGAAATGGCAGCAGCACATGGGTCCTGCTCTCTCAGCCACAGCATCTCAGCACGTGGAAAATGTGTTTGATGGAGGCTGAAGTGCAGAACAAGCACACAATCTATTAGGCCTGCATCTTGATCATTAATAACCTTAACAAATGAAACAAAACAATGCATGCTGCCTATCCACTGACTTTAATCAGGAGTGATTTATATACTCTAAATTATTGAATAAAGGCAAGCCCGTTCTGCACAATTTCTTAGCTTTGCACATTTAGTAAAACAGAAATTACTAATATCCTGCAAAATAATTTTTAAAAAGGTACTAATGTTAATATTTTTAAACAATTTATTTTACTAACCATATTTTCTGTGCTATGGTGCACTGCCAAGTCTTCAGGCCTACTTCTAGCTTGAGTAAGGGCTCAGGAGCCCAGGTGCCTCAAGAGCTCATATCCACAAAAGGGAAACTCTGCTTCAGTTAAAAAAATAAAATAAAATGCAAACTCCTTGCCGCAAGCTTCTTTATCTCACCAGTGCAGGCTGCAGAGTGAGGTCAGAGTGAGTCCTCACCAGAGGCAGAATTTGGATGTCTGTGTTAAAGCAAACATGGAAATTTTGTTCACGTTTTGATAGATTGATCTCAACTAAAAACCTGAACCTGGTTTCATTCATTTTTATCTGCGTTTTTTAAGCTGAAATATCTTCCTGCTCTCACAGGAAAAACGCATGTAAATTCAGCTGAGTTGATGCAGCACTTTTCATTTTCCACCTGGATTCTTTGGGCATGTCTGGGCTTTTTGTTCCCTTATTCACTGAGTGATGGGACTGAGGAGTTCCTCACGTTTTCCAGGATTCACCCCACCCAAGACAGCGGTGGCCACTGATTCACCACCAGTTGACTGCACTGCCTCAGACTAGTATGCTCTGCTTGTGCACCAGGATCCCAGGAAAGACAGTGGTTAGGATTAGCTTATACTGCATTTGGAGCAAATGAGCTGGCCTCTATAGATTCTAGAAGACAAAAATTTTGGTTTAATATTAAGAAGACAGTTCTGGTTTTCTTTTGAACGGTTCTGGTACAAAAATAACATTCTGCATCCCACCCTGAAAACAATGACAAATTTGTTATCTCAGGAGAATCTTTAATGTGTGAGCCTTAAAACAGTATCTAATCTAGCCTCCTTTTCATCTAGTTTTGAAATGCTGAAATGAGCTGGCCTATTTCTCTTGGGGTTGAAATAATGTGTCTAACCTCACATAAATAAGACAAGTAAGAGAAACAAGTGTAAGGAAGAGCATAGCTCCTAAAATTCCTCTGTACATCATTCACAGCAATTCCTCTGAGCTTTTGAGAGCTGAAAACACAGAGCTGACAAAGAATGTTGCACTTACAAAACAACAGCATTTATGTGCAGCTGTATTTTTCTTCTATAGCTGTTACAAGAAAGTTAATTTTGCATTCCAAGTTTCTTCCATTCCTTTTGCACCTGGGCAGTAAATTTCAAAGGTATATTCTCTTCTCTCTTGTCCCTTCTCTCAGAAGCTGTGTGCCCATTTCTGGGTACAAACAGGAGAGCAGACCTCTCACCTCCTCTCAGGTATGCATGAGAGACTTTTTCTGCTGCAATGCTGGAAGCTTGTTCCACCTAGCAAAAGTGTGGTAGGACCATCAGTCTCTCAGCTGCCAGATAAATCTCACAGCAGCATTAGTTGCAACATCACCTTCTGCCTTCAGTGAGATGTCACAGTAATGAAAAATTGGGAAAAAAAAAGTATCCTGCAACTGCAGAGAGAAGTGTAAGTAAGGAGATCTTAAAACAAGAGTCAGTTCTCGAAACTCCTGCAATTATTGTCAGCTCAGCTGCTAAGGCAATTAAGAGTCTGCAGTGCTGTCTACTGTTTAATGCCTCAATATGTGCTCAAAAGGAAATGAATACATGAAAGATAAATTCAGCATATGATTTATTAAGAGAATTTTATGAATGTAAAATAAGAAAATTATTAGGAATTCAATCATAGAAACTGAGGAAATTTGGGCAAAAATCTTAGTGTTGCTCATTTTGCAATAAACTTCTTTTGGGCTTGAACAAGGCATATAAGCTTTCTGTGCTTCAGTTTCTCACCCAATAAATAATAGCATAACAGTATGCATGCTATTTGCACATCTGGCCAGTGTGGCACGCAAACTGTTCAGACTGGTGAGCTATTTCTTATTTGGGGTCATCTCTGAAGAACCATTTGGCAAGCAGAGATGCTTGCATGACATCTGAAATAGGGGTTGTAGGTCTTCCCAGCTCCTTGGTGTGGGTGTGTGTCCCTGCTGCTTTGCAGTCATACAGGAGGGAGGAGGCTTGACCCAGCATTCTTTGCTGGGGAGCAACCCCAGAGAGCGGCTCCAGGAGGGAACATCAGTGCCTTGAATGCAAATTATAGAGGCAGAGGACCAGTACCCAGGGTATGTGCTGTGGTGATCTGCTGTTGCATTTTGAAAAGTAGCCAAGAAAAGCAGCATTCTGAGATCCAAGCTCCAGGCACGATTCATTGCTAACCTCTGAGAATCTGGGGACACCCCAAACTAATTGTAGATACTAAAGCCATTCCTGAGCAATGTGAAAATTAGCACCTGACCAACGTGCAGCACAACAGGGCATGGATGCCTAAGAAAAGTAGCTGTAATAAAGAGGATTTGTAGGAATGGATCTCACTGGTTCAGAAAGTTTATTAATCACCACTGTGGTAAAGTGAGTGCAAGGAGACATTCACGTGAGCTTACAAATAGATGTCAGAGAAAGCATTTTCCACCTGTGAGAAAGTGAAGTGTGTATGTTGGAGTACATACTCTCACAGAATACAAGAAAAGTACATCTCAGGCCCTCATTTACATACCTGAAGTAGTGTCATGATAAAAAAAAAAAAAAAAATTTAAATAAATCTATGGTAATTGTATATGTTTTAAAAATACTCCAAATTACTCTATTAAAATAAAGACATGCCTCAGGAAATAACTCCTGTTGTGCATATTAAGAGAGTAAGAGAACTCCTTTGTGTTTATTATCTGGTTTTACCGTGTGTTTCCTAGTGAAAGGAAGAGGGCAAAAATACACATTAAGATGACCTAATAATGAAAGTCAGACCTGACTGGTGACACCCACCTTTGCAGTATTCTTGAATGCAAAAGGGATGAGATAGCTTTTAATGCATGGTCCCGTGATGGAATAAAGAAAACCCAGCTGAGAACTGGTGCTAGCCAAGAGCTGCAGTCTAAAATTGGACAAGAGAGGTTGCTAGGCAGCTGCATCTGGGACATCACCACCAGCACTGCCAAGCAGACACTTTGAGGAAAGGCAACATCATCAGTATTAATAATATTAGCAAGTTCTGGGTTTTTAATAGAGAAAATAATTCTTCAGTATCATCTGGGATTCTAGTTAGAAGCTCAAATTAGGAAGGCTTTCAAGTGCTCAAAATAGGAACTATTCCTAAAGGTGCAATCTCGAGTATTTCATCAGGACACAATTAGCAATCACAGAGACTCAGCCCAGCAGAGTAGATACGAACCTCGATAATGCCTACACCTGTGAATTTGTATTAGTGCTTACTTGGGTAAAGGGAGAAAACACTCAAATTCCTCCAGGAACTATTTGACATAAAATTCTCGGTCATGATGTGTGTTTCATGTAAATTGAATTATAAGCAAGTAGAGAAAGAATGTCAAGAAAGCAACATCAACAAGGTAGGCAGCTACAAGCCACCAGTATCTGACATGAAGTCTATCTTTTGAAGCCTTGCCTAGAACTAAATTGTGTAAGACACTTGTTTAATTTTAGAAAAGCTGTTCAATGTCCTTAAGAAACAGAAAGTGGTTGTGATGGAGTTCTATGTATTGTTTTTTCTCGAGAGGTTTTCTAAGGATCAAAGTGCCTGTGAGCAATGGTGGCCAGGAATAAACATTACACAGAAACTCAAATTAAAGAAGCCAAAGAAGATGAAAGAGTTGGGCTGGAGGCTGGTGCTGCGTAGGGCTCCCAGTAGGACTGCCAGGCTGCAGCTAACTCTAGTTTGGTGACAGGGGATGGCCTCCATCCCCTCTAGCTCACCTTGAAGAGCAGCAAGAGCTGGAAAGGAATTGGCTGGTTTTCACTGAAGAGCGGTGCCAAATAAAATAATCTTCAGAATGTGAAAAATTCAGATAGCATGTGTCTTCCCATTTCCCTTGAAGTATAAAGATTAAAAAGTAGAAATAATTAGACAATTAAAGCTAATCTGCAGGTGAAAGGAACAACTGAAAATGAAATATCTACCTATAGACAGAGACACTAAAGTATATTGGAAAGTAAATAGATTTTGGGGGAAAATAAAAGCTGTGCAGCTAGAAAGGAGCAAAGAACCTTGACTTCTGTCAAAAATGCTAATAATCAAACTGACATTTAGAAATTAGAGTAGTGGAAAGAGAGCACATCACATGCAATTTAAAATGTAAATTCCCTGAAAATGCAAGAAAACCCTGCAGATACTCCAAAGGCAATCAGAGAGCAACATCAAAATTAAAAGAGTCAAAGACAAGAGAACCTCAAATGTAGAGAACTTCTTTATATCTATAAATACTGCCACATGACATTCCGATCCTTTTTAATTTCTGATCTGAAAATAGACATCCAGTCTGCGGAAAATGGGTCCAAGTTTTATGTCCTATAGCCAACAGGTTTGGAGTGCTGCTGTACAGACCACTTGTTCCACTGTCTCCCACTTACCCAGATATGATCTGACCTTGGGGTACACTTTGGTATCAGAGTTTGAAGGAAAGAAATATGACTTGATATATTCCTTGATATTCTACAATATTATGCTCTATGTACTCTTTGATAATGTACCAACAGACCTAACAATGTTTCTCACCTCACTGCAACGCCGCTTAGGAGGAAAGCACTATTCTTTCCTGCTGGAAAGTGTAGTATATCTATGCTGGAGTCACAGCAAAGACTGTTGAACATACATCTGAACTGCTCTGGGAACTGGTGGCAGTTAATCTGCAGCAGAATGTGAATTGCACACATTAAATGACCAAGTATTTACCAGACAAATCTCATCCCTCCAAACTAATTCAGTTCCAATATGTTACACTGAGAAGATTTGTAAATGTTAAACTAACACTTGCATAGAAGCACTAAAGATTAGGAAGATGGTTCCTCCCCCTGTCCCAGACCTGGAATCCAGGGACAAGGTAGGAAATATGTAAAAATCCCATGGGAGTTCTCAAACAAGATGCAAGATACACTGCCTGCATTTCACGTTTCAAAATAAATATAACCACTGCAACACTATTCACAGGTGACAGCAGAGATTGGTGCTGGTGGCCAGGCTGCAGAGCAGTGTAGTAGGAAAAGCACTTCCTCTGCAAAAGCAAGGTTGGAGATTGATTACCCTCAGCAGCAGAAGGGGATCCATCCAGCTTCACTGGACTCAGTCAGCCACCAAGCTGCAAAAGCCCCAGATTCCCTCCAGACATGCCATAGCTACCTCACGCTGCAGCCAAGGCCACAAGGATGAGGACAGGGCAGAGCAAGCAAGCCAGCAAGAATGGGGTCCTACAGCTGAGACAAAAAGGGGGACTAGGAAGACTGTCTTGTTCAACTAGTTCCGAGTGTTGGTCCACTTGCACATTAGTCAAAGGAGCAAAAGTTGGCATCCTGCCCTCCCACATACTCAGGGAAGGGTTTAACTATACATATTTCATAAAAGGTGGTCTGTTATTTGCAGAAAAGGAGTCCAGACTGTGAATTTGTAAAATAGAGCAGCACTCAGCATAAGCACTGTGGGGCTGGGATTGAGAGAAACCCCATAGCTGGTGATTCCCAGTAGTTAGCCAGCTCTAGTCAGAGCCCACATCATGTGCAGAATTCAGGTGTCTTATTCTACCATATTAGAAAATTTCCTGACCTTCAACTACCCCATTTCAGACAAAGCCTCATTTTTTTAAGTATTGCAACTCCCAAAAGCCTAAGCAGGCTTTCTGGACCTCTGTGAACTCCTGATATATCCATCATTTGAATGTCATTGAGAACTTTGAGCTTTTGATCATCTATCTTCTAAAGTACATAAAGAAGCAGAATGAAATTTTGTAGCATAGTTCTTCCATGCACTGAGGATGCCACGGAACCTTTGTATTTTCTGTTGTGAACCAATTACAGTCTATATTTCTCTGTTGAAGTACAAAATTACACACACAAAATCAAGTACAAGGAATGCTCATTTGTGGGTGTGCATCAAATGAATCATTCCACAGTCATTGCCCCCACTTCATCTTATATTAAAGTACTAAACCAACATCAACACTATTCATTAATTTAATTGCTCAAGTTACATGTTTTACTTTATTCAACCCTGGGAATTATCTAAGAGAATTGAATAAATACCATGCCTGCACAATTTCAGTTTTCCTGATATAAACTACCACAGCATGAAAGTGACAAAACTACAGATCTTTTTCTCCTTCTACACTTCAGCTGAAATTCGTATCCCTATGAGGGAGAAGAGTGATAAAAAAAGGCTTGAGTAAGGATTCTTGTACTCACCAGGTACGACTGAACCAGTGTGGAAGAAACCTTGCTATGGGCAGGCAAATGGTTATACCTGCAAAAACAGAGAGGGAGAAGGTTTCTTATTTTTTGTTACCTGGTACCTGATCTGCTCCAACACAGCTATGAACAGTTCCAAATTTAAGGGATCATGTTTAACTTGTTGTTCTTATTCCATATAGCTGGCTTCAGCTGCATGGCTAGCTGACCAGGAGCTTACAGGAGCATATCTGTCTGCATCTATATGTTATTCATTTTATTCTTGTGTTATTTTAACCTCTCTGTGGAAGAAAATGTCCTTCTGCTTTGAGTTGGTATCTTGGCAGGCATAAAAGGTCTTAGCCTATAGCTGCAATTTCCAAGCTGCCTGACAAATAATAAATAGCAGCTACACAAGCCAATGGCACATTTGTCAGCCAATATTCAGCAGAAATTCTACCACAGGAAAACAAAACTAGTGCATTTTAAGCACCAGGAACACTGACAGATCTTCTGATTGCTTTGCTTTGGCCACTGTTAAATAGCTTTTATGAACACCTATTCCCCCTATCTTTTCTGGCCATCTTCTTTCCTATCTCTACTGCCATTTAATACTGAATAATGGTAAGGGAAATTACTTCTAAAATTATTTATATGTTGGTAGTTAGATGAGCAAAATGCAGTGCTGATTGGGAATAAAATGTTGGTTTTGATCTTCTGGGCAGTTCTTCATGTGTTTATTATAGATATTAGCAGTTATGACAAGAAAGACCATCTGAGGCACTACAGGACCAATTTCATGGGATTTAGAAAATAGGTTCAATAATTTTATCACATTCACCAACATTCAAAAGTAAATCATGCTCCCCTTTACACAAGGTACTCAGACCACAGGAGTCAGGAGGGCTCCTTTTGCTGTGTGGCATTTGAAAAGGCAGGGCAGGATTATGTGTAAAATCTTTAAAAGAAACAAACAAACAAA
This sequence comes from Megaceryle maxima, assembly GCA_024605025.1. NCBI lineage: Eukaryota > Metazoa > Chordata > Aves > Coraciiformes > Cerylidae > Megaceryle > Megaceryle maxima. The sequence goes on along the minus strand of JANHGN010003665.1, from coordinate 176,347 downwards.
AAAAATCAAAAAAGAGATGAAAAACAAGTTGATTGCATATGAATGCAAGGTAGCTCCTTCTAGGGATAAGTGTACAAACAAAGGATGCAGCTGGTGGAGGGCTGTGAAGGATTTAAGAGTGTGAGTAGCAGTGATCTGTGTATATTACTCTCCTTCCATCCTTCCTACAGGGATGAAACCCTGATCCTGAGAGCTGCGGCCCTGCAGTCTGTTCTCTCTCTTTCCATTTGGTAACTGTGAGAAGCAAGGCTTAGAATACATTATTCATATCTAGACTACTCAGTAACTGGATAAACAACATTTATTGCTATTATCCAAACTGATGAATAGAAAACCAATAGTAAATTATATAACATTAAATACATGCATTCATTTTTTCAAACATGCAAACATATACATAAAGAAAGTTTGTGGATGGGAAAATCAGTTATATAAACATCTGAAGCAGAAACACCATTTCTGATTCACTAAAACCTCACTCACACTTTTTCACTTTTCTATCCATAGTCTTTCTTTCCAAAACAACCCTAAAGAATGCAAATTATTTTTCAGCAAGGATTAAAAAACCATAAGTGTGAAGCAATTAATTAAATTATATAAAAATTAAATGACAAAGAATGTGAGCAATTGTTTAAAAAGTGAACTAGAGCTAGATGAATATAACAAAAAGCTACCTGTAACTCAGATACTGAACTGCAATTAAGGAGATTTAAAGCAATTCTTAAATCCTCCACAGACATCAAGAATGACCTTTGGACAATCACTGTGTTTCGATTCCCCTTTATGAAATAGGGATGGCAATAATATTGACTCTTTTATGCTTTGAGGCTGTCTTGTCTGCGTAATTGTAAGAACACCAAGTGAAGAATGACACATTCTTTGTAAATCTAGCCCTAAGCATTTTCCTCTTTCTCCATGAAGTTAAAGAACAATATCATTGAAAGGGTCTTGTATAGAGCAAGTTGCCAGTAAGTAGAGAAAGGGGAAAATCAAGCTCAATTATAGTTAATAAATGAATTCAAAGGACAAAATTGTAAAGCCAGATTTTATTAACAAACTATATAATGAAAAAAATCTGGAAAGCACAGGCTGTCTAAAAGGCACTTCCTATGTTTCAGACACAGCTTCACATGTCCAGATGGCAGAGGAAGCTACTCAGGAAACTGGTGCCATGAATTTGATTCTAACTCATAAGGAAAAAGTAAGAATTTAAAAGTAGAAAGAACTTTTTTTTTTTTTTTTTTTTTAATAATTAAACAAACAAACAATCTGAGTTCTCTATTGCAAAGAGCAGTGCAAAGATAACAGTGAAATTCAATGGATTCACAGAACTGGCAGGTTGGATCTTTTGGGAAGAAATTCCAAAGAATTGTATGAGAACTGACAGTTTTTGAAACAGACTTTATTAAAACCACAGAGGTAAAGGAGTCTACCATAGAGGAAAAGACTTGGCATAACTCTTTAAAGAAAGTACAATTCTAAAAAGTTCACAACATAAAGGAGGAGTGGAAAGATATTATACAACTAGACAGATAGAAATCAGAAAAACAAAGGTTAAAAGGGAATTATTGCTAGCAAGGAATACCAGAGATAATAGGAAAAGGGTTCTTTCAGTACTGTGAGATGGTGGCAAAGGTAGAGATTAACAGGAAAAGAAAGCAAATATGAGACACAGGGAATGCTGAAGGATTCAAGGTATTTACTCTCTCAGTGTTCCCCCAAAAGACTCAGGTATTTTATGTGCTGATTTCAACAAAAAAAAAAAATCAGGCTTGCAGAGCAGCATAAGGAACAGTATCACATTCAGATACACTAAGAACCTAAAGAAATTCAAGCTAGAGCAGTTAAGGTACTAGTCACAACAATATTAAGACCAGTAGTAATTATGTGTAAGGACTTGTGAAGGGCAAATAAGATCCTAACAAACTGATGAAACATAAATACAGAATCTGTTTTCTGACACATGAAAGTCTAGTCAGATATTACTTAATTTCATCATGTATGAAGCTGACAAGTGTGACTATCTGTGATGTGAAGTGATATTTAGTGTCTAATTAAGAGCATCAAAACCCAACTCAAAAAAAACTGTAGTACCAGGAGATAAAAAAAGCTCAGCTTTCTCTACACCTCAAAACAAACATATCATTTGATAATACTTAAGAGACAAGACAGAGGGATATCAACAGCAAAACAGTTTGACATTCTATGTCTTCAAATGTTCGTATAAGAAAAAAGCCTTCAAAATCAATTCATACCATCTGGGGACAAACACACCAACCTAACACTTGGTCATAAATTTGAAGTTAAACAAAGCAATCAGTATTTTACATTTAGATTAAAACTTGCCTTCAGGGGCCTAACCACACCTGATCTTCTCCTGAAAAGAAGTTGACACTAAGCCTTTTGCATGGATCCAAGCATAAAAATATTGTATTGGAACATAAGATATTTCTTCTCCCTGTTATGACCCTGTAATATGCACAGTTCATTGAAGAACCAAGCTTTGAAAAGTAAGTTTTCAGTCACTTCAGTGTTTAGATCAATTATTATTTAGCAAGCCTGGCCTGCTTGTTGCTATCTAGAACAAAGAAATGTTTCTATTGTTTATTTTTAAGCAAAAATTGAATTTTAGAAAGCTTAACTCCTTAGACTCCTGATTTTGTCTATAGACAATAAGTCAGACCAGGAGCTTAACTCATCAGGAGGCGGTCTCTGTGTAAGGAATATATGCAAACTAGCCTTTGAAATCTGACTGGCTAAAATTAGATTTCTGTCAATACCTCACACAACCTCAATTGTGCGCAACTGCCTGCAGATGGAAACTACAGCCTCTCTTTACAGTCCTGAGTATCAGATACTCTCTGATCAGTCTCATGAGGTTGAATCACTTTAAGTGCACTCAGACAAATGAAAGATGGTTTTCAAAATGTCCTGATTTTTTAGGAAGTGGATGAAATAACTGACCAGGGGAGCAAACACACAAGAAACTGGAAGAAACAACTAACAGCAGTCTTAGATTTGGGCTATTTCTTTCTTCTGTGCTCACTAAATTAAACTGTTCGTATTTACTACAATTAGATTGCTGTTCTTGTCTTAGTTTATCCTTCGGAACCACTCAAGAGTGTGCTTGGCAAAGGTCACTGTCCAATCTCAAATACACTCAAAATTCAGTAATTCTGTGGTATATTTGTTCCTTCAAAGAATTGTTCAGAGGAATAATTCCTGCTACAAGACAGTAACAAAGCATGTCTTTGTGAGCTTTACAGACATTTAGGGAAAGAAACATGCACCAGGAAATAGTGTAATTACATGAAGTGATAAAGCCATAGAGCTATTTCTCTCCATTATCTATGTTCTAATAATTGGACAGTTATCAGTTAATAAAATATAAACCAGTTGCTGCCTTCAAAACATGCCTTTCCCATTGACTTCTAATTCTTCCATCATTGCAATCAGTAAGATGTTTGCACTCGTAACTGCAGACAGAATCTGACAATGCTGCAGTCTACTGAAACAGACCCAAAAGCACTTCATAAACAATTAACACCCCCCTCCTATCAGCACAGAAAGGTAGCATCACATCTTGCATTTTAAATCCATATAGACTTGTGCACCTGTTGGTGAAGTCATTCTCTTAATTCTGACTTAGGCTGTATGGACATCTCTGGGCATCACTTATGGTCCCTGAAAGAGCTGATCCTCTAGACTATGATTTAGCAGCTACAGCAATAATAGTGCTCTGGACAACGTCTGTGTCTTAATTCCAACTTAACTCATCACAGATGAAGCAGCACAGAGAGTAATGAACATGTCTCAGAGTGAAAACTGTAAGAGAGTGAGTTTCACCAAGAGTATTTTATTATTTTCTTCCTTCCACTTGTGTGCTGTATTTTTACTTCCGTCTGTAAGCCTCCAGGCACAGCACCTTGATAGAGTTTCTAAATATTAGAGCAATGGAAGACAAACATATACTTGATGTTTATTATTGTAAATGTAATATCAATTAAATGTATCACAAGGGAGAAGAATTATCTATAGTTAACAGACAAAATCTGCTCTGTATTAATATCTGAACATATTAATAGCTCCATGATTTTCCTCCAAAAAAACCTCCAAACAAAACAGGTTTTAATTTTTTATTCAACAAGTAAGTTGTCTATTAAGAAATGGTTTTGGGTTTGTTTTTTTTTTTTTTTTTAGTTTTTTAACTTTTAGGTTTTCAACTTTTATAGTTAGTATTCTTTTTCCAAAAAAATGTGGGGTATAGGAGGAGATGAGTCAGATGAGTAGGTGTTTGATGGTGCAGCGAGTGTCCTGGTTTACCTCTACCAACCACTCCTCATAGATCTATTATTCTATTTTCTTGATGATCTAATTCCTGCAAATGTTTTTTAGAGAACTGCAACTTCCATTTTCAATTCATTTCTAAGTATTGAAAATCTGATTTGAATATACCTTAAGTACTCAGAAATTAAACAGCTGTTGGAATGAACTTTAAATTTATCTGTAAAATTGCATTTGACTTGTAAGGGAATCACATGCTGGCTTGAGTCTTGAGGCCAACACTGCATAAACCAGTAACTTTCTGCTCATATTTCATATTTGCACACTGGAGCTCGGGAAAATATGGAGGAAATTGTACCTAGAAGTTTATATGATTTATAGTGCCTTGGGCCAAGTGGTACAATTTAATGCACTATGTCCTGCAGAGCCTAGCCCAGAGGGTCTGCATAATACTTTGATGAAGATTTAATTTACCTCCTTGTAGTGATAGTATAGTCATATCAGAATTTAAGTACATTAAACAGCAACACCATAAAACTTCTCATTATCATTTATATGTAAGAAGTAATTCCAGTAGGGGAAAAAAAAAAAAAAAAAAAAAAAAAAAAATATATATATATTTCACCTCAAAAACGGGTTCTTATCTTCTGATACAATTCTCTTTTGATTGGAAGCTGTAACAGCGGCAGCTCATTTACCTTTCTCATCCTTTGCTTTAGAGATACTGATAGGCAGCAAGGCAGCAATATATGGACATTAGATGTGGGTCTCCCGTCCTAGCTCCCTGGATAGTACAATAAATTAAGATGATGTGCAATGAGATACCAACACATCTGAAATAATCATCACTATGTTTACATGTTTTCCCTGTCTGGGCTCTCCTATACCCTGTTAGCTCTTAGACAAACAGATTAGTTTGAATTAGCAGAAAACAAGCCCTACACACTTTGCTTACAAAAGTGCTGGGATCATTCACCCAGGCAGCTCTTAGTTGGACCCAGGAACACTGACTACCTGATTGTGAGGGATGGGGAGCTGCTTTCTAAGCAGCATCTTAATAGCATTTCAGACTAGAGCTTTGCTCTACCATTGTCCTATCCATATCGGCAGGTAAGAATTAGACTCTTGGATCTGAGTCCCAGTGTCCTTCCTCTGCCAAATGACTTAATTTGCAATGAGATGCTCAGATACCTGTCAGTAGACTACCTGATCAAGATATAAAGCCCCGCTGCAGGCCAAGTGCCACACTGGTACTATTATGTAGACTCAATCAAATACAATATTATGAATTCCAGTGTGGCATAAGACACTCTTAAAAATCTAGTCATAATTTCCCTGAATTGAAATGGTAATGGGTACTCATTTTCTATGGATGCTTTGAGAGGAATATGCAAAATATCTTAAACAAGGGATGACACGTGCACATAGGTTAAATGGAATAATTCTATGTGAACTCTTCCCTTCTGCCCAGAGTTAACTGAGACTGATAGGTATATATCAGACTTACAGGCTCACGCCACAGAGTTTAGAGACAGGCTTCCCAAAGGGATGTATTTTTGCTCACATGCATGTGTAAAATGAGTTCACTTAAAATTAAATTTGCATACAACCTGGTTTTATTATTAATGAGAAAGACAAAATAGTTGGCTAGACATGGCCTGCAAACAGGAGAGATTGCTTTTCATGTCCCATTTTTTTTTCTGGAAAAACTCTATCTCGTTTAACAGAAATTTAATTATTCCTGTTACCAGTGCTCATATGGGCTGAAAAATCTCTCAGCTCAAGAGTTTCCTAAAGTAGCTGAAGGAACACCTAAAAACTTAATAGGATAAAATGTAACTTCTCCTATTTCTCTGAAGTTTTTTGCATGCATTTGTCTTTTCCTTATTCTCAGATAGCAACCAAATAAAATAATTTACTTTTGTTAAGTATTCTCTTCTCCAGTTCCAGCAAAATTAGGAACTCTGTGTAAAGTTGAAACATAAAATTAATAAACAGAGCAGAGGGTGAAATAGAGCACTTATCAAGTTCCACTAATATAAAACTTTTTGAAAGGTAGCTGCTAAGAATATAACAGCAAATTTGTAGGTTATTTATGACTGAGGCAATTTAAATAGCACTGAAAAATTTCTTGTTATACAATAAAAATGTATCTTTACTTTAGACTAATTGCTATTAGTGCAAAATATTTTATTAAATGAAATGCAACAAACAGTACAACTGTCTTAGAGGCAAGACCTAAAATGATGATTTCAAACATTAGCCACATGTAGTTGACATTCAAACTAAATGACAGATCTTAAAAGAGGAAAGTTGAAAATATCAAATCACCGCTTGGGAATTTCTTTAACTTGGAGTAACATTTGTAGTGATTTCAGACCCATCCTAATTCCACTGAACTGTCCTTCAAACAATGCTAAAGGCTGTGGCATGTAATAACCATGAGGGAAATCTTATTCTTAATACTGCAGATGCAAAAAAAAAGATTTAAGTATCACAGCAGCAGTGTACTTTCAGGACTTGCACAAGAGAAACAGCCTAAGAGATAGAAATTCTACAGCTATTTTATCTTTTTCTTGAGTTCCAGTTACATGAATTTTAACATTTTGCAATTTATGTTTCTGTTCTTAATGTGATTGGTGTCGCTTTTCCTGAATGAAGCATTTCTTTCCTATCATAATGCAGTTCCTAAAACCCATTAAAATCAGAGACACAGTGTTAAAATGTCAAGTGTGTAATTGATGTGTGAAATAAATGGACTCAGGGCTATGCAAAGGGTGAACAGGCACTCTGAAGGATACTTCAGATGAATGCAGTAGTATTGTCTGCTCAAATACAACAGACAGAAACATTTTAAGCCATCTTTAACCACTGTCCTTCTTTTCTCTTTCCTGACAATGGCTGTAAAATACAAACAAATGCAGTATTTCATTTGGAAAAAAAATTCTAATGCAAATCTCCCATTTTTCTGAAATAGATGCCACGTGAGAAGGATTCAGAAGCAGAGCAAGCAGCCTCCTTTTTTATTTTCATGATAGCAGCAGACAGTCATGAAACTGAAGTTAGTTTCTGATTACTTTTTTCATGGTGTAGTAAAAGTCCAGGAACAACCACCACTCACTGGATCCCTGAGCAAAGGCTGAGGAGGAATACTCCAATTAGCTATATAAGGTAACTCCAGAGAAACCTAACTTTTGGCACTTTCACAAACTGAGGAATAATTATAGATTTCATGCAAATGAAATTTCTATCCATCAAACAAACACAGGCCTAATCTCTCCTTCCTCTTTTAAGTTTGTTCAAATGGGAAACTTTTCTTCACACCAAAAAGTTATTAAATTTTGTGAAAAATGGCACTTCTACATTTGAGAGATTAAGACATCCATGTGGATATTTATGTAAATAATAATTCATACATTTTCATTTTTAAGGAAGTTGTGCCATTTTACACTATGATAAAGGAGTTTAAATTATTCAATAATTCAAGGGCACAGATGAACACCTTTGAAAATCTAAAGAGGACAGATAGCTACAGGAATAGATGTATAGATGGTGGAAATTAATAGAGCCGAACCTTCCTCTAATCAGTTTGAAGATTTTAATTTCCACAACTACCAGAAGAATTTAAATGTGTATTTAATTGCATAAATGTTGCCAAGTATCGTACTTTATTTCTCTACTGTCCTTATGAATATTCATATAAAAATAATGATTGCAAATACATTGTCAATAGAGCAGATAGTCTGAAATGCTTAATAATAATCATCATTATAATAGTCGACCCTTGTATAGCATTTCTCATCCAAGGTATATAATGGCCCTTTCTCTTCAAATTAACAAAATTTAATTAGAATGCTTCCCAATTACCTTGGAATACTGTATCATGAGAGAGTAAAATGAGAAAGATTGGTTTACAAGAAAGAAGTCTGGTCTTGTAGACAAGCAATGAACTACAACAGATGAAACCTGGAATGCAGAGAGGACACTGGCACACATGCCAAGCACTGCTCTTGGACAAGTCTACGGGCATTTGTGAATCCCAAATAACTTGGCTTCCTTCCCCCTTCATTAAAGTCTTCAAGTAGTTTGACGTTAAAAGGAATTCAGTATTTTGGCCATTTGATGTGACAGAAATTGCTCTCTCACACTGTCATTTAAGATTTCATATTGTTTCACTGTGAAGACGACACTGTTACAAATTATATTTAACTCTTCCTAATAATTAATGAGAAACAGTAATTTGATTTTGTTTTCCTCCTGATGTATTTTTTGCTCACTGGTGACAACAAATGAAAAATCAAAGGTTACTGAAAATCTGGGGTCTCTTAAGGATGTTTGAGGGCCCAGGTATCAAACATACAGATGTTCAAAACTACACTGCCCAGATCTCTCCAACCTGACATCCACATCCTTGGTTTAATAATTAAGTCTGTTCTGCTAATTATTTACTGTTAAAAATAATGGTAAATATTCTAGTCCTAATAAGTCAAATGACAGATTACAGAAAATTTAAGTTATCATTGCTCAAATGAATGAAAGAGATTGACCTTGTCCACCTCTGCACTTAAATGTGAGCAGAATATAATGTATTAGCCTAAGATTTTGGACACTTACAATCATATGATCATTGCCTCTGTCTTCCTAGATACAATCTGCAATGCTACTCCAAATCTGATACACAAACTTGAACTATTGAGGGAAATTCAATCCCCTATTTAGAGTGCCTCAAGGTTTATACATTCCACTACAACTGTGTCTTACACCAGGTCAGTCCATGCAAAACCAGCATTCGAGCAGTAGCTATCATTTCCAGATGATTACCTTTGATCACATTACTTAAACCTGCTGACCAACTCAATGTCAGCACACTTCCAAGCATGTGAATTCACTCCCTCCACTGAAAGTCTTTAGTCTCTTTAGGTAGAGCTGTGTTAGTCGAGCTGTGTAGATCTCTTTTTTCCATTGATTTTTGTCATCAGATTCTAATGAAACTTGCATTTTACTTGGTTTTGCTTCAACAAATGAAAAAAGTTTTTTAATTAACCTGGGTTGCCTCTGCAACAGCTGAATAGAAAGCACTGTGGGTACAGCCTGAACTGCAGAGCCTGTATGTGCAGTATTGCCTTTCTCCCTGTAATGGGCACAGATGTACATACTCATTTTCGTCTCTTTTTAATTTCTGGTTTTGTTTCAATAAGACACATTTTGGATAAACTTATCTTTACCTTTTTAGAAATGGAGTAATTCCACATAAGGCATTCATTCCTTCCATGGGTGGACTGAAGTTAAAGATCCTTTCTGGTATAAATCACCAGAAGTCTGCTGACTTGAACAGAGCAGTGTTGATTTACACCAGCTTTGGACCTGCCAGCAAACATCTGAAATACAAAATATGTTCTTTTTATTTCCTTTTTTCTTTAAGCCATTCCATTTTTATTACCCTTTGAAAGGAAGTCTGAAGTGTTTACTTGTCAAGAAGATAAAATATTTGCTGTTGAAGTTCATTCCCTTAAGTTTTAAAGTAATTGTCAGTGTTGCAGGGGTCGTTCTCCTCCCCATACCAAACCTCAGTTTCAGTAGAGAGACTTCAGTTAACGTTCAGAGAAGTGAGCCCCCCAGCACAGCCAAGGAGGTGTGTGTGCCTGGGAGATGTTGCGGGAGCTGCGACAGACAACAGAGGCACTGCTCCAATATGCAATGTCTTTCTGCCTCTCTCCTTTTTCCCAAGTTATCCATGCAGCCATCGGGTAACAACAGAAGTATGTCAAAATGCACACTAGCCAGTTAGGGTGCCAAACCCTCACTCTTCCCAAGTGCCTGTTGTGTGGGGATAATTTTAAAGGCAGAGCTGGCACAGTTGGCACAAATGAGTATACATCCACACACACAGATCTATATGTACATGCCTACAGATGTACACATATTAACAGCAGATATTTTAAATCAGAAAGTGTTGTATGGTGGGAAATCAAACTTTATGGTCTGTCAACTTGTACATTTACATCTTGAATGCCAATATAGCAGAGTAATAACAAACTGTAACACTTGTTAATATGCAGGAGTTGATACTTAAACTTTCAGCAAAACCTCTATCTAATTTGTTCATTATCTTTTATCCTATTACCATGAGCACTCCATCTCTTTAGCACAACGTTTTGAAATATGGTACTACTGCTGTTTTGCAGAGGAGGAGCAGATGCACAGCAGAAGCCATTGCTATATGGAAAATTAAGGAAGAAGAGAATGGCAGAGCAGAAAGATGAACGCAAAGATTCTACCTCCCATCTTCACACCAGTGGACCATATTTCCCCTCCTTGCACTTTAGAAGTTAACAAAGTCTTTTTGAACAAATTTTTGCAGGGTATTCTTTAAAATGGTATTGTCTGGTCCTCTAGATTTCTAGATATACTGCAAGAATATTCCATCCCGAACAGCTATAGCTGTTTAATCACAAATTTTGACCACAGTTCCAATCCTGGATCCTAGAAGTCTCCCAAAAAGATTTTTTTCAACCTAGCACATGGAATTTTTAATGCAGGAAATTTTTAATATGGTAAGGGCAAATGTGCCAGAGCCTATGTGATAAACGGGAAGTATTCTGAATGTGCTGAGATTATTGTAGTCTGCTGCAGCCCAAATGCCCACAAGCCACTATTCATTTGGCCTCTAGAACTCCAGAAATTCCTGATGAACACTTTTGCTTTATATGCAGATAAAACTTCAAAAATAAAAGATATTATGGGAAAGTATCAGTACAACCCTCCTTCCACACAGGAAAGCAGGCAGGACTCACCAGAATCTGAACTGAAGAACCCACTATGTTAGTGTTTATTCTACCTCCCCAGGCAGCCAGTTGCATTTATTAACTCCCTGGATGCTAAGTTGACTTGCTTGATAGCCTGGAAAGGAAAGGTTGAGTGTCTGCAAAGCTACATTCTAACAGGCTGCTTACTTAATATTTTCAGAGATCATCTCAACACTTCACAGTTGTAAGGCTTCTTGATCTTTTTATAGTTTGATTTACATAAATGTGCTTCTTTCCTCCAAATAAACTTGCAAGCAATCCAAGGCTTAATTGATTCCCAGTCTGTTGCAAATGTAGCAAAAGAATGCTAAAGATGAGAAAATATAACAGTAAATGAATGACAGAAAGAAAGACTGCATTTATCTGAGAAAATATTTTTGGCAAGTTCTGTACTAGCTCTGTCAGTGAACAGTCTATTATAATAATGCTTAGACACCAAACAAATTTCAAGTTCAAATATTGAATTACTTCTAAAACCACAAAAAGAATAAATAGTCCAGTGCTGGTGATTTAAAGCATACTGCTAATAGCTCAAATTATCTGATAAAAACCTAATGTATTTTGTATAAGTCTATATTGTGGTCTCTTTTTCCTACTGCAATCCATAAAGATTCCAATGTAAGATACAAATCACTGTCAAGCTTCACAAATTAGACAGAAAATACAGTAAATAAATTTCAGTCTTGGGCTCTGAGTACAATCTACTAGATTGATCACTCAGGGAAAGCTTACTGAGGTTTTACTTGTTTAGAAGGATAAGCAGCCATATCATGCTCCCAGTACACTGCTCTGCCAATGCACCGTCACTCTGATTTGTAATGCCAATTCCCAGCTAAGTTAGACCTCAATGCACTTCTCCCCCTCAGAATTACTCTGCCAATCTAACATTCAATCTACAGCTCCAGCAGTAGTCTGCTGATTGCTCTGCTCTGTCAAAATTCAAGGCAATTTTGTGAAGAGACAGACACCAAGCCAAAATTTCCATCCTGCAAAAATGTCTTATTTTCAAAACTGTAGCAAGAAGAGAAGGGGGAAGGCGTGAAGCTGCTTTTTCTTCAGTATCATAACCAAATTTTATCAGTAAGACATTTTCCAGAGGTGGGAATTAAAAAAAAACAAAAACAAAAACAAAACCCAAAACCAAACCAAACCAACAACAACAAAAAAACCAAATAAAAACAAAAACCACAAACAAACAAACAAAAACCCCAAAATGACAAAAAAACCCCAAACAAAATGTTTTAAGAATGTAAACAATGATTTGTTAACAGTTCTGGCATGGCAAGAGAGTCTGCAGTTAACTGGCAGTGATGCTTGTCAGCCAAGCAGTCCAAAGCAACACTCACACGTGGGGTCCAAGGGAAGGAATGACCCAGAAATGGTTGGCTGGGAAGATTTCTTCCAGCAGACTTGGCCTGTTCAAACTGAATGCTTCAATTCCATTGGATAAGACTTTTCTAATGAAAAACTGACCTCTTTAAAAAACTTCAACAGGCTCTAAACACTTCAGCATCACGTATCTCCTTTGCTGTTACACTTTTAAGTAACAGCGTTGCAGCATGTCCGATTCTATTTATAGTGTATACTCCACTACGCTGCTGTCTGAAACTATTTTCATCTGATTTTCATCTCCCCTCGGCTGGTAAGAATTACAGAATTGCTCCCTAGAAGCCAGTGAATATAGAGTAAGTGTGATGACAGCCAAAACTCTGCCTCCTGTTTAATTCCAAGTGTGGTGTGTTTATTCTTATCCTCTTGTAGCTCTTTGCTCTCAGCTGTTACTTGGCATACAAAGACAGCTCACTAATGGCCCATTATGAGATGATAAAAGTATTCAGTGATGGGTGGTATTTATTGTTGGTGCACGTTCAGAGCTCAGAATGGTGTAATACGGTTCTTTTCTATGCATCTTAATGCAGTGGAGGCAGGTTGCTTATATTGTATTTGCATTTCAATATCAATTGTTTTTTGGCTTTGTTTGTAAACAAACATTCAGAAGATTTGAGTAGTGGACTATCACATATAAACAGGAAGGAAAAACAGATATAATACAAATATTCTGAGGAACAAAGACCACATGCAGAAAAAAAGATAAAGCTAAATATATTAAGCTCCAGGTATATTATTTTAAATGCAGTGACAGATGAGCTTCACATAATGGGAGATGTGACTAAGTCTTTTTACCTGAAGAAATTGTAATGCTTTATGTGCTGAAAAGCAGACAGCACATATATTATATCCACACCAAGAGATTTTTTGCTATGGTTACAGTGCTAACAGTACTACTGTTTATTGTCAGGTAGAACTGCATTGAGTGCTTTTTGACTGAAGTATTCTATGTGTGAAGACATACTCTGCCAAACTATGTTGATCTGAATATACAGGTGAACCATGTGCATGTACCTTTTTTTCCACTGATCGTCAAAGTGTTCTAATATTTTTCTACTAGTCATTCCTTGTTCAAAAATAGTGATGATCAGCAGCACCAAACGTGGTGTTACATTTAGAGATATTGCAGAACAGTATTTATTGAGTTTGATTTCTGCCCTCCAAAACTGACTTTTTATTTTTAGACTTCCATACATCACTGGAGATCTAAGTGTTGCAGAGGTTATGATTCCTGGTGTTTCCAATTCCTTGACAGTAAAGTATTTTAAGTATATTTAAACTTGAACTTTGTTCGATAATCAAAAACAGGGTAGAAAATTATAAAAGTACTAAAAGGCAGCAGTGCAAGGTCAATCTATTGCCTAGCAGGACAGTCTGATCGATAGAATCATTGAACAGATGTACTAAATCTATTTTTCTTGAGACATGTAATTTCAGTGTTAACATAAGATAGAAATAACGTACATTATTTTTAAGGACACTGAATTTTCTTTGTCATAGCAAATAAATAAATAAAATAACAGATATTTATTATACCTTGCTCTTCCTTCTATGCTGAGATCTGACATTTCTATTAAAAATGTTTGTTTTGCTGAACAGCAATAGAATCCATTTCTGTTATAACGTGAGAATTCATTTATCTTTTTGTGAAGAAATATAATTGTGAAAGTAATACCTATTCTATTATTTTTGTATCTTAAAATTTCAGAATTAATTGTGCACATTACTTACTATATATATTTCTGTATTTATATATAAATATTTTATTTTGTATTTATACGTTTATGATTTAATAAATTCAGACTGAAGAAGTAACTCATCCCTGAGAAATAAATAAGCCATAAAAAGTGGAAGACATATCTGCACTGAAAGGAAATACTTAGATTACCAGATTGGACTCTTTCAAAGAATGCAGAAGAGAAAGAGCAATATTACATCAGTTGTGTTCGATTAGAAAATCAGGATTTTGAGATTACAGCATCATTGAAAGATGAGCTGAAAGGGGGTTCAAAAATGTCATGCAGTCTATTGTCTTTCCTCCTACCCAGCACTTCATCTGGTCATCTCTAGCACCCCTAGCAAACATTCAGCAGTGCCATTAGCCAGCATTGGGCACTCCACAAACTGCTTTGGCATCTTCTTCCAACGAGTCTCAAATTTTGGGAGGCTTTTCAAAATTACATGCCTCTCAGAGTCAGTTAGACAAATTTCATCCTCTCCTATGCTTAGAAAACATGGAGAAGGAAGAATCACAATTCCTTTTCACAGTGTTCTAATCTGCACAGGCTGTTACCAGATCTGTTCTCGGCCTTCTTATTTAACTTTTTTTATTTAACTCTTCTAGGCCTCATAATGAACGATTTTGTTGTTTTCTTTAAAACTCACTATTTAGCTTGTTTTCCTCAATTCTGTATTAAAATAATGTACCCAAAATGAACAATTAAGATAATGTGATCAATCAAGACAATGTGATCAAAGTTCAGCCAATGAGATTCTAGTGAAACAAAGGAAAAACTGTTATAACCCTTTGTTCTGTACACTATTTTTATTTTGGATTACCGCCAGTTATCTACCATATTTTAAAAAGATTATTTTGTAAGAACATTTTAACTCACTTGAAGATAGCTTTTTATGATACACACTTTTAACCTTTATTCAATAATTTATATCTGAATATTAATTATTCAGTGGGTTATTTTATCCATGTGGTTTTCAAGAAAGCTATTAATTGGATAAATTATGCCTTTAAAGTGTCAGAGAAACAACAGTCCCAGCCACCTTCTATCAGATGCATTGCTCTACAACAGATAAATACCTGTTTGATAAATGCATGTTAAGAAGAAGCTTAGAAGGAATTGCATTGTCTAAACTTTAATGAAATCTTTAAAATTGAGGTCTAAAGATCATCACAATTATTTCCTATCATCCATTTTTACAAGAGCTGCAAAGTCAAAACAGGAAGATAGGAGCTTATCTCACAATTAACCTTTTGTACTACACAGTGTTAAAAGTCTGCACAAAGAAGAAAATTCCTTCATAAGCATTCTGAGAACATTTATATCACCTCCAGTGTCTAATAGGGTTGTTTTGTTGTCACATTAAAGGACACAATACCTCGGTGAGACATTTGGCAGGCTGTGGAAATAAGCAAAGGCTGCTGTCATAATACCACCTTCAGTGAAATTATCCTGGTGAAAATCAATATCCTGGTGAAAAATAATGCATTATTTTTTCAGTTACACATAAAATTAACTTTTTGGTTCAGAGGCAGATTTTGGTTGTATAGTTTCTCACAACCCATGGAAGAAGCTGTTATTTTTTCGCACTGGCAGTACCAGAACCCTTACATTCTTGCTGAAGAGAAAACAGCTTTTACACAATCCGTGTTAACAAAGTTAATTCATTAAATGATTAAACCTCTTTCTGTAGTTGGTTTACTTTGTTTTCCACATTCCATTTTACCTTTACAATGCATTTATAGAACGGGTCATTTAGGAATAACAAAAAATAATTTTTAAAAAAATTACCTGCTGGAAACAAAATGGATTGAGGCAAAATCATGCAATTAATAACTATGTAAGATTTGATCAAACCCATAGATCAAATATAACATGACTTTTATTAATATGAAAGCTGCAAAGTAAAGAAATTCCATCTGCCTTCCAATTCAGAAATGTTCTGGAGTTCTTTTCTCTATATTTCTGTTTCTTCTGACTCTATTTAGGGTTGGATCTTACAGCACGGCACCTTCTGTGACCACCTAATCCACTACAAAAAAAGTTCTCAAGAGAACTGTCCACATAGATGGAGTATGTGCAAATCAACACGTAACATTTGCAGACACGGAGCACAAACCTGCAGTTTTACTCAGATCTTTGGAACAAATCAGTTATGTAAAAATTATCACTACAGGACAAATGTGAACAGCTTTTCCTTTCAGGATTAGTGATAACACCACCAGCTTTTAGATAGGAGACATCTTAAATTGTTTTTTCAAGCATCCTAAAAGTACTAACAGAGAATTGTACATCTTCTCTGAATGTCTGCTTTCAGACTACAGAATTCTTGGATTTATCTTCCTCTGAAGGAAACTAGAAAGCACAGTGATTTCCTCTCTGGAAATTCAAAACAAATAGATAATTTGAACGCATCCAGTGGGAGCAGTAAATATGCTAATAAGGTCAGGTTTTATTTTAAGGCAAACTTTAATGCCCACAAAACCCTTGGCCAATGCAGGATGAAATTAAAGCCTTATCATGCTGCCTAAGGGTTAGAGTAAGCCATGGCAACACCACTGAACACCACTGCTCTTTCTCTTTTCACCTCCTGCACATAAGAGCAGCAGTAAAAAAGGAGAACTGCATCTTTTGATGTCAAGCAGTATCGATGAAAGGAACAGTGGATATTGTTATTGTTAGTACTTAAGATAAAGGCATAGAAACAGTTATAAAAAAGTGATACTGGTGAGAAGAAGGATAGAGACCAAAGTTGCCTATAGTCAAGTTTTTTCATATACCTTATCTTCAAGACTAGTTCATGCTGTTATCTTTGATAGCCTTACAAATCAAGCAGGGTTATTAGAAACCAGTGCAAAAATTCATTTCAGAAGTGCAAAGTAGTTTTTTCACACAGAAATGATAAAAGAACTAAATATTCATTGAAACCTGAATTGTATTTTACACTTGTTTTACAACTTTTGCAGACAAATGAGTATAAACTAACAAAATATACTGGTAGTTCAGATAGATAATCGGTTAAACAAAGCCCATCAATGTCTTGGTACCTAAAGGAAAGGGTAGCATTTATTCTTACATGCAAGCTGTAAACAAAAGCAGATACCAGGGGCCTATCTCTTCCTCCAAATGGAGAAATGATTCAAATATGCTATGGCATTCTCAGAGCAATTTACAGATTTTTAATTTTTATAGATATCCATTTTAGCTCTATGTAACAATTTACCAAACTGCTCCTTCGACTGTTCTCAGGCACATGGAATAGGAAAGGAAGGAGACATAACAGAGAATACAGGAAAAGTATCCAACAAAAAGAGGCAACACAGAGAAACTCTAGAGTCCTTCCTCTCACATACCATTAAATACTCCATATTTAGTCCCTGCCATAACACTGATGCTGTGGTGAAGTCTGTAACACTTTTTTCTATATTGGTGCTTTTCTGGTTTATCATTTTCTGCTGTATATAAAAGACCTTAACATGCTGATACTTCTGACAGATCGATTTAACTTTTTTTCTGGATTGTAATCTCATTTATATGGCCTTGTTGTGATAACTGACCATCTCCTGGAAACTGTTCTTGGCACTTAAATCAGATTTAAGATGTTCCCTTACACTTATTTGCATCCTAATCAGTAAGTCCTTTACTTCCCTACAGGAATTTATTGCTGTCCTTTACCCCTACTGCAGCTTATCACTTTTCATATATCAAGAACGTCCTTTCTCCTTCAAATCCCTATTTACCTAACGTGCTTGTTCTAATTTCCTCACAAATCATCACTGCTTACCTGAGAGATAGCTGCATAATGACTCTCCTGCATTTAACTTTAGTCAAAACCACTGAAGGAAATAGAAGGACATGGTTTTAAAAAGCTTTTAACTATCTTAACACTCAATTTTAAAGGGCCCGATTTTCAGAAACCTCCAAGCAACTACTCTCTGACAACTCACTTGGATTAGGTATTAAGCTGATTGTCTAGAATGTGACTCATTCAAAAGCAGTAGTTTGGAAAAAAAAATAAATTATTACATTCATAATTACTTGCAACACTGATAAATCCCTCTAGAAATGACTCCGTGATGGACAGTGAGCATTTGTTTGAATTCTTAAGTCTGCATTCAAATAAATAATTGCATAAATAACCAGATGCAAACAAATAATCTCAGCAATAGATAAATTCTCTTTCATCAAACATTAAAAACCTGTCGTTTTTGAGGATGAACTGAAGGAAGCATTCTAGAAGAACCTTCCTTTTCAGGAAGTGTCTGACTTCTCTGCCAAATGCTTGTGAAGGGCAAATTAAATATATTATGCATGATTCTCAATTTCTCTGTGAAAACTTCTATGTGATCTCTCCTTTCCTAAAGGCGTAGGTGAGAATGAGTTAATTAATGCCTCACAGTCTGAAAAGGCTTTGTTCATTGTTCCTCTGAACATACTCTAATCAGTATTAGCTATAAACACACTGGTAACTCTTATAAAGAAACAATTCCTCCAAGTTTTAGACAAAGTTCCCGGTGAAGATAGAATTATCATTACACACCAAAAAAAAAGGTTTTTGGCTTTTTAAGTTTTGCCACATCAAGATAGAACTTTAAGTATTGATATTACACTAGCTTGTGGGGTGGTGTGTTTAGATTTTTTACTTCTTAAATACTAATACTGACCTAAATAAAACACCATATGCAGCATCTTGTCTCTGAAACCTTGTGCTCAATACCTACTCTCAAACTGAGAATGGATTGTAAACCAGAGTTTAGTTGGAAAGAAAAATTCTTCCGTTGTACATCAGGAAAAAAAAAAAAAGCTTAATAAATTGGTTCCCTATAGCTTAAAAAAATAAATTTTAAAACTTTTTAAAAGAAAGAAAACCCCAGACACATCTTTACAGCTTTATACGGAAAATCTTCTTCACCCTTACAGCAGTGATGGACACAGACCAAACTCCTGGGTGCCTACCTGCTGTTACTATGCCAAGCTCTAGCACATATAAACTAGCAATGAATCACTTTGATTTCACAAGAGCAGTTTTCAGACAGCCAGCAGTATTCACTCTATATCAGTTTTCTTTAAAAATAGATTTTGTGCTTTGATGTTTGATCAGTGAAGGCATTAACTTTGTAACCAAGAACAACTGTCATTCCACTGTCCCATCCACACACCCACTACACTAATTACCAAAAGAGTAATCAATCTGAACAGCAAAACAATCTTTTGTACTTCTATTAAAAATTAAGTTCCATAAACTAAAGTTTCAGAGATGACTACCTGTCTTATTCTATATCAGGTTTTGACTAGTATTTAAATGGAAAGTGGTCTTGAGTCAGAATGGTGAAAACAGTGAAAATTTCTTCTAAGTTATAATAGAATTCTTCCTTTATCCAACTAGAAAATCAAAAAGTAACTCTAGTAAGGCATGAGAGCAATTAAATTCAAAATTGGGCTTTGGGTAAAAATGGTGTAGAGCAGGAAAGCTTCTTTCAGAGGACAGAGGAACATCAGTTCTAAGAATACCTTTAAAATGTTTCTCACCCAGTAAAAAAGAAGAATCTGCATACCTGGAATTAAACAGCTCCAGGTATTACCAAACCTTTTACCAGCAATGAATTGTAGTTTTGATTGGGAAGAAAACTAAAGAGACTTCCAGGGCAACTTACATGATCAGTCAATATATATCTTGCATATTAACCCCTTGTCAGAAAGAGAATATTAATTTAGGAATTTGCAGCCCATCAGAGGGTGCCACGTGCCCAATTACACAGCAACTCCTAAGCACTACTGCTGTCCCACTGCCAAACCACTCAGAATTTCTCTGAGCAGTGCTAGAAAGCCTTCAAAAAACTGTTCTGTGCCTTCCTTCTCCGCATATTGGTACAAATAACTGAGGTTTCTCTTACAGCACGAGAATCATATTTCACTCATGATCTTCAGAAAAAATAGAGTGACTGCTATCAGCAGAAACTGCAGTCACAAGGTCACAACAGTTTAGAAATCATTTCAATTATATTTCCTAGGGTTATACTGCTGCTTTTGTGATGTTGGCCTACTAACCTTTAAAGAAATCATACATTTGCAAAAATAAGAAATGGCTTGAGGAGAGGAACAGTAGCCACAGATTTATGTATTATTTATGGACCTACTTCTCAAAGTAAAGGAATTGGAAAAGTTAATACATTCTCTGCCTGAGGTTTTTCATTAGTAGTAATACTTCAAGTTTAGTAATACTAACCCAACACTGCCATAAAATTCAATTCAGTCCTGTTTGCAACAGGTTTTTTTGGGGCAGCTTTGGACAAATACCTCCATTAAAGGCAAAAGTAGAGTATTCTACAATATTTTACTCTTGGTAAAGCTTCACAGAGGCTGGAGCAATATCTTGGAAAACTTTTCATGTGTCCTTCAGTTTAGGCAGAGGTAGGTCTGCATACCAGCTGCCTGGTCTGTATAGACACAAAACCAATAGGGTAAAGCTGTGTGCCACAATGCAATTTTGGCATCAAATTCTCATTGAAACTTAATTGCAATCAATTGCCTAAGTACATTAGTGGTCTAGTCTAAGTGTTCGCATTTATATCTGCAAGATGGTCCATACCCATCATTCAAAAAAACAGAACACTTGTTTACAAATCTAAGCTATGAATGCAGCCATTACATTTACCTCAAAAAGGTTTGAGAACGGGAAAATCACTGACCAAGGAAACAGATATCAGCAATGAGGAAAGCTGACAATATTGATGATATGCCTTTGGGCAAGAAAAAGAGGTTCTTCATCATCTTTCAGTGTGCCTTAGGCTTCTAGTGTGAAGCACAGGAAAGAAAGGTTAGAAAACTTTCATTACTATTCTACACAATGCATTTCCTTCCAACTGAAAACAGTGAGAGGGACAGAAACAGCCACCCCTTCCAGTACTGGGTATTTTTGCTATCTAATATACATCAGTGTAAATTATAGCTATTGTCAAATAAACTGCTGAAGCATAAAAGAATTCAAGCTTGGAAAAGGATATTTTTTTCCTGTATGAAATACATTTGGGAGTCTCACCTGGAAAAAAAGTGTGTCTACATACAGAGGAAAATCATGCTGAAATATGGTGGTGTATTTCCTGAGGGCCTTTTCCACTCAGACATTGAACAATATAAGAAACTCAACAGTCTGCAGTTCTAGGGTCTTCTCACTCCCACCTTTATACTGGGACCATTAGACCACGTTCTTACATTCATTTTAGAGGAAAATGCACCATTTGTTTCAACATTGTCAATATGTTGCTTTAACTGTTTGGACAGATGTCTTCCCTGAGTATATACTATGCATTTTACGACTTTTTAATGAGTTGGATTATTTCACTATGCTTAATGGGTCTCTAAAGGAGTTAAGTTGTAGTATTATTATTGTACTTGTATCCCTAAAAGCCCACGAATCTGTAGCATTGTGGTTTTGAAAGTGTTGGTTTTGCTGCATAATGGCAAAAAGGAACAAAGTGCTTCCTTGTGGAGGAAGGACAGTTACGTTGCTCTTGTAATTCAGAAAATGAAATGAAGCCTTCTTTCCTCACCATACGTAGAGGCCACAGAAGTGTCAAAAAATGAGATTCAAAGTTTTTAATGACACTGCCAGCTCAACTGAAATCATTAGATGTTCCCATCTGGAGGAACAGTGATTTCATCTCTGGATTAGCATTCTCACCACATCAGCATCAGATGTCTTAACCTCTCTGTGCCTCAATTTTTCCCACCTACAGAATGGTGGCAAATGACACTGATGACCACCAATTGACAGCCTGGCTCTCCTCCACCTTTCAGAACACCCTGTAAATTGTGCAGAGGAAAAGTACATTTTTAGATCACAGACATCATAAAAGTCCCAACAAATCTAAAGACACCATAGGTAAAATCCCCTTGACTTCAGCTGGAATATGTTTATGCTTGATGAAATATGGATGATGCACAGAAGCCTCTTGGCTGTTAGAACTGGCAGTGACTCATCTGCATCTGCACAAATTCCACCTACAGAGGAAATAATTTGTGAAGTATTTTAACCTCAATGATATGTATGAACCGAGTCTAATATTAACTGGAAGCCATTTCAGAATTAAAATTATTAACAAATTTCACATTTAAAGACCTTCTCCAATGTTGAAACTCACTTAAATTACAGCAAGGAAAAAAAAAAAAAAAGAATATTCTATGTTAACATCAGTTAATTTAGATTTCTGACTGCCACGTGGAAATTATACTACATACTTGAGTTTCTTGTACTCTTCCCTAAGCATCTGCTGTTGGCCTCAGTTGTGAGGTGGACCTTTGTCTTGATCCAGTACCGCCATTTAGGTAAGCAAATCACATGACAAATGACAGCAGCATTACCACTTGAGTTTTTCTCCTAATATGCACAGAAAAGAGTTCCAGCACAATAACTGAGTGATGAACCAAATGAGGTGGAATGGGAACTTGACCGTATTTCCCCAATTCCATCTGAGTGCACTAGAGTATTATTAGTTACCGTAAGAATGCATTTTCTCTTCACAACCTGGACCTTAGACACTCCACCTATTAACACTTTTCAGTTGCAGCAGAACAGCATATCCATCACAAAAAACTGTTTTGTTATTTTAATTAGCTCAATTCTTCAGACTGCAACTTCACAAAACACAGACATGCATTTTTCCCGTTGTCAAGAAAATGGATAAATCCAGTGAACTTGAAGGGCTCAAGAGTGCAAGGCCCTCTTCCCATTTAATCCAAAAGGGCACCAATTGATGTGCTTCCAGCAATCACCACTCCTTAAGAGGCTGTTATATTTAAAATGAGAAAACAAAGGGAATGACATTTAGTATTTTAATAATGGTAATTCAAGTAGGTTAATTCTGTAAATATTCTTTATCAACATTTAAATGTTTTTTCTTCTTTTTTAAGTGGACAAGGTTGCTTATCTATTTACTATTTGTGAACTTGAAATATGAAGAAATTTGGTATTGCATATACTTCAAACTTTTCAGAAATCAACTGTATGATATGAAACAGAAAATTCAAAATTATCTTTTGATCAAAATAATACAGTTATCACTCAACAAAATTCTGACTTATGTACAGAAATATCTTCATGGCAGTATGATGCCACTATTTGATCTTATCCTTTCAATTATTATATTCACATTAGGGGATGAAACACTATTTTCACCAGAGGAAGGGCCCGTGGTTTTTATCCAGCTGTCTCAGGCAAAATAGTTTCATTGTTCTTGGAAATATTTATTAAGAAATAAAGAAGTGACAAGAATAAAACAATATCTGAAACAATTTTCCAGAGCCCATGCATTTTTCTCACACATCCCCGACTAAAGCAATTTGTAACCTATGCGTAAGTTTGAGTATAATTGAAATGTATGACCTTCGAAATAATATTACATATTGATTCTGCCAATTTATACCATAGGATGAAAAAGAACTTTGCAGCAAATTGCTCTATTATTGCAATCAAAGATTTTCATTTCAGAAGAAACAAAGGTTTAGAGACACAGCTAGAATAATTGAGCTTATTCTGATAGGAGATTCTGGATGTGTTACGAATGCAAAGCAGCTTCTGATTGCATAACGCTTAACAAAACAATCATAGAAGAAATTGATTTCACTCTTCTTTTAGGTTTTGTTTCTCATCACTAGGCAAAGGCAGCGATCATCTCATTTTGTTCCAATGAAAGAAATTACAATTGTTGCTAATTAATAGAGAATATATTTCATAGATTATTAGATTTTTATTTTTCTGGATATCTCCAATTTTTAAAGTCCTTAAGTTGTAAACCAACTTCTTTCATAATTGTACAACTTTTATTTTCTTTATATTATCCACTGAAAGGATTATAAGAATTCAAGAATTAAAACTGTGAGTTTGCCATGAGAACTGCTGCAATAAGATTTCCACATATCTGGGAAATGATCCCTTCCCACAGTAAGTAGGTTGAAGGGCTATTAAAGTGGAGTTAGCCTGAACAGACAATGGGGAAATGGGGTGGGGAAGAAACAGGGAAGGGACAAGTGCTATTGGTAACAATGCTATTTTAATAACAGTGAAAATGAAACACGTAGAACACATTTGACTTGTTTAACCAGTTCTGCCGCCAATGAAACGAGTGCACATTCTTCCTTCTAAGAGATCAAATAAAACAGATATAACAGTTTCAAATCAATAAAAATATTTTCTTTGACTCTGGAGTGGCACTGCAAGAGCAGATTTGAATTTATCCAGGTTTGGGTGGTTTAACAGCGCCATATGTTGCAGTGCATGTGGTTAAACAGTCGTCTTTCCCATATCCTTCACACTGCATCTGCGTTCACTCCTACCCTACTAATACCTCATTTTCTTAATCTTTGTCTTGCCAGGTACACCTGCCAACATCTGATTAAGTTGAAATATGAAGCATTTGTCGTAAATGGTGTATGACCAGGATAATAAATCTTGTGTCAATATTCTGAGTTTTCCTTGGCAGTTCAGATTGGAGCAAAACACTGACATGCAGCTTCAGTTCCAGAGATGGTTCAGTTTAATAATGAGTGTGTGTGTGTGCCTGAATATGAGTGTGCTCTTGGGATTCTGAGGAGCAACAATGCAGGGCACACAGCTGGGTGCTCTCCCTCACCCCAAAACATTCTAAGGCTTTGGATACCTCTACTGTTATGATAGAACTGAACCACTTCCTTTTGCATTTTTAGAGACATAAGATTAATTTTCCCTAAGATCACATCTTTAAAATAAACTTACTTGGTAATATTAATGATTTGAATAGAGAATGAGATTGTCTTTAAGTTTCACCTGAAAATATAAAAAGACTGTGGCAATATTTAGCAACTCTGTTTTTGAATCAGTTACTTTAAAAGATGAAAAATAAATTATTGTATTGATATTTTTGTTCAAAAGATCCTTCTAAAGCAGATAAATAATGGAATCCTCTCATA
>JANHGN010003665.1:140018-151088 GCA_024605025.1 Megaceryle maxima | reverse complement strand
TGAAAAATAAATTATTGTATTGATATTTTTGTTCAAAAGATCCTTCTAAAGCAGATAAATAATGGAATCCTCTCATAGACTTGTTTATATTCAGGGAGTCACTGCAGATACCTGACCAGATCATCATGTATCTGCTTTAACAGAGAGTTATTATCTTCTGTTCAATGTCAAATGTTTTCTATCCTACACAAGAATTGGTAGTAAGCATACATGTCATACAGCCATAAACCTACACAATGCCATAGCTGTCATTTGAATAACTATGCACAAATATTTTGCCAAAGTACCACCCACTATGTCACAATCTTTCAGGGAATGGCACATTTTTCCACTGAACATAGAATATGATTGATAGTGGATTTTCCTCAGACCATTATCTAGTCTTTTCTTCCTGTCACCCCAATCCTACCGGGGCTGTGCATATATTACCCAACTGATTTTGTGTGCAGACTTTGAAATCCATCATAAGCCTGTCAATTGATGAGTTGCTTTGTCTCTTGTAAGACACAGAACCAGGAATGCAAAAACCAAAATCTTTTTATGCTGAAAACAGGGGAGAGAATCAGTACAATACATCTCCATTCACCCTATATAAGCTATCATGGCATTTTATTTATGTATTTATTTTAGATGGCCCTGAAATATCAGTACTTTTAATTGTCTTTAATAAGGCATTGTTTGTAGGGAGTTTTTGTCCCAGAATGACTGGAAGTTTTCTTATAATCAGAACTAATTATTTTGTGCATACCCTATCTAGAAAAAAAGCCACATTTACTGATTAGCACATTAAACACAGTGTGCTGATTCTTAGGCAGAATTTCAAGCCTAAAACTAATCAAAAGAAAGTTTGGACAACAGCTACGCACATGAGTAGTTAGTAAGTGTTATTCATGCAACCTGAGAGGTTTGCTACACTGCATAGTTTTTACCTTTTTATAGCACTACAGAATTTTACAGAAGTCAGTGCAGGTGTTACCAAAACTTCACTACATCTCTGGCTGAATCAGAAGACCAGGAAAATAGTAACACTTTGATAAAGTGCCTTCCACCTCTTAAAAGGCCAAGGTTAATAGTGCCTCCCATAGCTGCTTGTGCAGTGCCACCACTCACTTCATCTCTTCTGCAAGGCTGAAGTCACTCAGTCTGTCAGCAGTTTGGCTCCCATTTGAAATGCGTCATCTTCTTTAGATCATACCCTAATTTTCACACTCAGCCAAGTAACGTAGCATTGTTTTGGTGATGAAAATGTTTTAAACATAATTGTAATTATTTTCTTCATTTTGTTTTGTGTGCATTTTTCCAAAAGATGCTGTGGAGATATTACTGACAGAAATGACTTGTCATTACTTTAGTTAGTGAAACAGGAGATGGAACAGCCTTTGGATATTGCTGAAATTATCGTGAGCTACATTTTCCCTTTGTATCACAATGGCAAAATATACACTCCTGCGCTCAAACATGCAGCTCCAGGACAAAGGGAAGATGAAGCAGAGTTTTCTTTGTAAATTGTAGTGCACAGTTCTGGAAGTACACGATATACTGTCTTTATGTTATTTTTACAAGGGAAGGTAAAATAATCAAAAAAGCAAAGCAAAAAGAAGGAACAAGAAATGAGCAGCATGAACAAGAGAAAAAGGCAGGCTTTCAGTACTGTAATTACAGTCTCCGACTGATTTCAGTAATGCAGAAAAATTGTGGTGTGTTGTCTTACGACTGCATTTCCTCAGATGTACTGTAATGGGAAAATAGATAGTTCCTTTCTAAGGACACAGTTATCTTCTGACATCCTTTTAAAAAGTTTGATTTCTAAAGTTTTCCTCTAGAATAACTGGTATTAATGTCCGCCAGCATCAAGATAAATGGGCCTAATCTTACCCAATATACTAATTCTTCTTTTCCTATTAATTTCAGTCTAGCCAATCTACAAGGTTACAGGAAATCTATTTTCTGTTGCTTTTCAATATTGATTAGTAATTATTTTGAAGGGTATAACAGGATTGGAAATCAGTAACTAAACCTTAATCTTATCCTTTAATCTCGGGGCATCAGTGTTACAGTAGTCAGGTGATTTTCAAGTTCTTGTCTGCTGTATTTTTCGAGCTCATGCATATGGTGATTGAATTAATACCCAGTGATACTTGCTCAGCCAGTGGATCAAATTATACATACAGAATTGTCATTAAATTTCTACAACAAATATCCAAGTTTTTCTGACTGCATTGCATCAATTTCTATTATCAAAAATAGAAGAATAACTTGATTCAGGGATACTCAAGGCATCAAGAAGTACAGATCATAAAGCATATGACTGTGTCTTTATGGGTTTCTGCAAACTCAATAAATGAGAATAGTCAGCAAAGAATTAATTCTATTAAGTTAAAAGTTACGAAACTCAGTCAATATGCAGAAAGTATATTCAGTAGCTTGAGAGACTGCAACCAAAGATCCCCAAAGTTCTTCTTTTGTCTAACAGCATGATGTACAACCTGATATTCACACTTTTATCATACTGGTTATTAAACTGACCTCATAAATACTGAAGAATACATTATGAGGGCTAGAAATATAATACAGAAGGAAGAGAGAGTAAAATGCATGCAAACACCCATTCTTGGGGGAACTAGAGTTCAGCAAGAGATAGAAAAACATTCTAAAATAAAATAAAAAAGACTTTAAAGAGAGATGATACTCCTTGGCAGTCATTACAAAAGCAATTAAGCACTGACACATCAAGGTGACGGTTGAGATCCATGCTATAAACAACATCATAACATGACTGAAGGGTGTGCAATGCAAAAAGACTGGTGACAATAACAGGCACTTTTTATATAGGAAGATTTTTTTGGTGCATTCTCAATCATTTGTGCACATCTGAGTGGGTTATTTCTACTATTTAAATGACAAAATCCTAAACTATAGGAGAAGGACATTTGAGTAGATTAGAGACCAGACCAAACAGGGAAGCCCACCGTGTGAGGTTCTGCAGGCAGCTATGTATGCACAAGCAACAGAAACGGACAGACAACTGGATGTTGTTTTGCTTGATTTGTGTTTACTTTTAAGAAAATAAATCATTGGACCATTTTTCAATCTCCTGTATTTACTTCTGTCACATTTCAGCGGTGACTTTTGTGATATCAATACTTGCAAAAACTCCCTGGCGGTTATAAATGTCATTTTATAGTGTTTACATAAGAGTCAGCACTGGGAGACCATTTTAGCACTTTGGTGTTTTGGCCAAAATAATGAGCAGCAACTTGTTTTAGCTTGTAGTTAAAAGTATAAGCCTCTAGACATTATATAACATTATAAACCACAGTGATGGTTCTATCAAAAGTTAAAATTTGTTTTAAAAATGAAAGCTTTATGGGGTAACGTAAAAGGAAAACGTTGAAAATTCAGATTAAAGAAATGCAAAACAGGCAAATGAAACATCTGCCAGTTTATCAGTGACATGGGGTGCAGGGCTGAAGATGGAGTAGACTTCATTTCAATAATATACTTGCAAGACAACACATCTAATGCACTGTCTAAATGGGGTAAACATGGTAAAATAAACTATGCAAATGATCACTCATACTACGCATATTAAGTATAAGTGGTGTCCTGTAACACACCATGTATTTTTAATGACTGTCCTCTGGTCAGTCATAATAGTTTCATAACAGATGTAGCTTATATGAAGAACTTATTAAGGAAAAGAGGAAAGAGCTGACCTTCATTTAGCTAATATGAAGGTAATGTTTCTTATGGAAGGTACAACCAAAGCTGCTTTACTTATTTCAGATTGCCGAAAGAAATGATTAAGAGCCACAGCAATTCAAGGGAGGCAAAGCTATTCCACTGCAGCAGGGACAAACACGCCAATCCAGTGCAGGGCTGGGTGAAGCAGCACCTTGTAGAGCCACATGAGCTGGCTGGGGTGCCTTCTCTCTGGATCCAGAAGCACCAGCGCTGCCTCAGTGCAGTGCTTTCACTCATCACCCTTTCAGTGAGGCAGAACTAATTACCTTGGCTTGAGCTCAGTACTTGGATATTGTTTCCAGGGCTCAAGCTACTAGATCTGCATGGTGCTGCACAGTGTGCTGGGTAGACTTTTGTATTTGCTTATTCTCTCTACCGTGGCATTGCTTGAGCTAGATAAGCACATCCTAGAGAACTGCTGGAAATGCCACAGAGCTAAGGGTGCTGAGAACATAAAGATACTATTTGTGGAATAGGAAAATGTATATTTACTGTAGCTATAAGTTTCAGTCAGTCAACAGGTAAAGCCATCTGCATCTTCTCTGACTGATTATAATTCAGATAAGTATCAGCTATAGGTATTATTATAGAACCTTATCAACGGTAAAATAAATCACCTAAAAATCCAGCACCATATTTGGTAAACATGCTTCCTCCTGTAAAGGAAATAAAATGACATAAAAATCTGTGCATTACAAAATTTCTGTGTAAGGTTAAATTTCTTTTTTCATTTAGAAATTCATCTGGGTTCTAAATTGATTTAATCTTGTTGATAAACACATTGTATTTCAGCCTTGAGGAATATTCTAAGAGTGAAAAGCATTTAGAGCCCTACCTTACAACACAGTTGCCAAAACACCCTACAGTTAGCGAATATTGACAAGTTTAGGAAGTCCCCCAAGCAACTGAACATTACTTTTAGAGAACAACCTGTCAAACACATTTACCCCAACTCTGTAACATGACTGCAGTAATCTCTGAAATGCTAACGTGGTCGGAAAACCTGCGTTACAAATGCAGCCATGGGAAGACTACATTCTCTGACACAGTTCTGCTGGTATTTGGGTGGAAACTTCAGTTATTGACCTGCACATACAAAGTGCTTTTAAGAATGAGAGGAATGAACATGGAGACTTTCTGAATTTTGTTTAGAGGTTAAAGTCATTCAGAAAGTTCACTGATAGCTTTGCTTTTGACAGAAATACAGGATCGGAGCACAAATGCAATAACATAAACCAAACAACGGCAAAGCTATCCTTAACAGAGAAAAAAATCAAGTTCTCACAAGAAAGCAGGCTATCTTTCCACCAAGTTTTAGATTTTCAGAGACTAAACACAAATCAATATGTTTTAAGAAGAAAACCTATTTGAAGGAGAACTGCATTTGTTTCCCTACTTTTGTTTGAACCCATCAGACTTCTCTGCCCTTCTCATCCTCTATTTTTGCAGACTTAACTTTTGCTAAGCATTATAACTACGCAGTGTGATATAAAATAGTTAACACCATCATGACTTCAAATAAATGATTTGAAATTCCACACTTCTTCCCAATTCCAAGTGCAAGCTCAGTTTGAATTATGTATTTCATCCTATCAACTCTCCAAAGAGTGTTTTCTGAGTATCTGCCTTGAAGCCGAGCGTCAGTGGACAGAAGGCACTTGATTAAATCAACCATAGGACATCGCTGGGTGCCTGAGCTGCTAGAGGGGAGGGACCCACTGTATCTTGTGCAGGTCTCTGGGCTTTTCAGTGCCCTGGTCCTGGCAACAGCTCCAGGCCTTCATTGTTTACCTACAACCCCTGTTTGAGCCAGGGTGTGTACAAGCTTCCTCCAGAAAGGAAACCCTTCCAACACATCTCCATCATCTCCTTTTTCCTTTCTCTCCAGCTGACAAGTTACTGGGAGCCCCTTAGGCAGGCTATGCTGAGGGGCTTCCAGTAACGCAGCACTTAACCTTTCCTTCCAGTGCTGGTGAGGAACAGGCCCTTGGGCACAGACCTACCACAATTACTATATTTGTACAGCATCTCTCACTGAAAGTGGTATTAATATTGTCACCTGCAGTAAATAGATCCTGACAATATTTAAATAAATATAGAAATCAGCAACTAGAATATTAAATATTAAGCATTTACTTTAAACATTAAAAAATGAAGTTGTCTGAATTTTTAAATCTTATCCAGATTTTATGAAAACTGAAAATGAACCAGGAAACTTTTAGCATTAAAAATATGTATTCCTTAAACAGGAAAAAGAAACTGGGAGCAGGACCTCAGAGACATCTCCACATTATAAATATTTCAGATCACATCCACAGGAGAAAAAATATTGTGCTACCTCATATCATCAGGTAAATAAAATCTTGGTACCAATCTTGCTTAAGAATCAGAAGTTTCAGTTAGTTTGACAAAAATACTTACATGACACTGAAAAATATAATGCTAAAAGTATTTTAGCCCACAGTATTTCATACTGTGGGCCCATCTTTGTTTCCATTTGTGGGACGAGGCCAGCAGTAGTGCAAACTGGGCAATTTCCATAATAATTTAGAGCCCATCAGCTGCAGAAATGACAGTCACCATTACTTATGGGAGTGGCAGACTTTTTTATTTTTAGTTTCACTTGCTTGAACCATAAAAAGCTTATTATCCTGAAAGCTGCATTCTTTAGTTATCCTGTAGACAAAGTCCATACCAGAACTGTCTCTCACACACTATACTGGGTAATATTTGACCAATCATATTTTTAATCATCAAAAATTCTCTTCTTTTAATCTTTATTCCTTAATTTCACTGCTTTTTCACCATCTTCTCAGTAAGAGATAAATGACATTTTAATAGCATTTTGTACTAACTAAATTAAAATGTTCAAGGTAATATTTAATGGGCATAGTGCTGCTGGCCACACTGCCTTTATTTTAATTATAACCTTTCTCTTTTTTTTTTTTTTTTAATAACTATCACTCTATTACAAACCTCTGTGAAGCTTGGGGTTTACCAGGGTACAGAAGGTAAACAAGTGAACAAAGAAACAAATGCATGCTCTGCTTCTAGGTGTAGGGGGTTTAAGTCTAAAATTCAGTGTGTAACTTTGACAAATTTTGAAGTAGTGAGAGATGTAACTGTCATTATTCTCTTTGCAAATAAATCAGAAAGTTTTGACATCAGAAGTCATCTCACCAGTCCTTCTTTATCACTGAGATTGTCTCCAGAAACAGATATCTCATTTTTATGAAAGGTACTTTTCTGGAAGTAGCTCTGTTCACAGTTGGAAGAGGAAAAACATGGGATTTACTTTTCAGTTCACTTCTCCTCAACTGCTGAATTCTTCATTTGAAGCAAACAAGAAAAAACATAGATAAGCAGAATGCTATTTAAGCTAAGAAAAAAAAGATCAGAAATCATTCTATAGTCATCTTTATGTGTGTCTAGAAGGTAATGCAATGCATTACTTGAAATGCTGTACTCATTTTTTACCTTATCTGCTATTTATTAATCAACTCTGTAATGCACTCCTGAAGGTGAAGGATTAGAAAGAGACCTGAAAGAAAGTCCAAGGGAATGCAGCCTTTATACAGTTTTGCTGTGGCAAGAATAAGTGCATAAATGTATTCCCTGAAAGCAGTTATGACCAAAGCAGGATTCATATGGTATTTTGTTTTCCTTACGCTTCACTCAGAATAACAAGCAACCCTCAACCTTGTCAGAGGCTGAATATCTAAGTAAAATGCCAAACCTTGATCTCTCTGAACCTGTGAATAATCCATGGAGTCCCCTTCTATAAAAATGGAAAGAGATTTCTGAAAGAAAATACATAATACTATGTAATATGCACTCTCTTTTGTATTTTTCAATCCTTAATTTGTTGGGTATTTTTTAAATGTCTGTCTGCCATACACTCTCCATTGTCTTTAATTAAACTCACTAGATTCTTCCCTCATACCTGTCAGGTAGCATTAATTGTGTGTCAGACATCACGTGATGGGTAAGACACAGTGAAGGAAAAGCATGCTTCTGAGACTAGGAAAAGATAGCACGGAGATAATCTCGTTGACTGTCTCTTAGAAACTATGTGCTACACATTGGAGGAAAAAAAAAATACACTGTCTTTTAGATACTTGCATTAACTCTGCATACACAGTCAGAAAAGCTGGAAAGAATTGATTATGGTGGCTTTATTATCTTCTTATCTGTGCATGTGGTTCCTTCTGAACCGTTAGGATACCTCACTGCAATAACATGTTCAATTTATTCAGCCAAATGTGCATTTATTTCATTATCTCTGCCTTTACCTTTCTAATAAATAAACAGAGACACAAGCATCACACCCTCTTCCAATAGTGTATTCTCTAGCTATTGACATAGTTCTAAAATGCATTTATTTGACATTTCAGAATGCCTGCCTATCATACAGAAAAGTATGTCTGGAAATTTATAGACATGAGGAATCTATTAACAGTGCTGTTGCTACTTGTGTAATATTATTTTTACCATTTGCTATAGTGATTGCAAAACCCAAACGAATTGTCTTACACACAAAACACCTGAAAGTCTTAGAAGTGAAGTATAATGTCTAAATAATCTTTTCAAATATCTCGGGTTTATGTCAGCAGATCTTAATTTACATTTACCTTTAAACACCACACCCAGAAAGTATTCTTTCCTATAGTGTTTGGATGACCTAAACTTCAGATATACCTAAAAATTATTATTTGAGGGATCACTGTTTTCCTGAAATGTTCTTCACAGGATGTAAAGATGAAAATTTAAAGAGACACCTGAACCGGAAATTATTCACTGTGCTGTCTGCCAAATTTATGTCATCTCAATACAAGTCCAGAGTGTAGTCAACTGAGACTGACAATTAAATAATGTCTATGATATAATCCAACAGATTACATCTGTGGCAATAATGGAATATTTTCCATTTACATACCCACCAATGCTTTAAAAGGTGTATGTGATTTGCCACATTATCTAGAAGAGGAAACACCGTAAATCAAGACCCATTTTCAAGGAGCATTCAAGCCAGTCAGACAGCAATGTGTAGTTCTAGCAAACATTAGGAATTCTTTTACTAAATATGCTGTTTTTCTAGTATGTGGACACATTCTAAAAGTCTTTCAGGAATACTGAAACGGTTTAAAATTATGTGTCACTTCAATTTAAAAGGATATAAATTTATTTTCTTAATTTCCTTCTTCATGCAGGCATATCTATTTCTTTTCACCTACATTTATTTCAGCAAATTGTGTCATCATTATAATTATTTCCAATTCTTTTCCCGAACCAACAGGTGTTCTTAACACATGAAAAACAATAAGAGTCAGAAGGTGAAAAGTAGAAAGAATGTTATTGTAAAGAAGGTAGGGATTTTGAAAGACTGCAGGATTTTCAGAAGCCAAAACCTGCAGACTAGACAAGAGACAATTCAGAGCATCTGTGAAATGACAAAGTGAGACAGCCAACAGTAACATAAAAACCTCAGACAAATAGGAACTGAAAACTCACTAGTCTTTTAAATTTAAAAATAGTTACAGAAGATTGCTTTAAAAACCCCCAAATTTTACTTGTGATATTATTTTGAGAAGGCAATAGAAAAAAAACACAGATAATTTCAGTATGACAAAGAGCTGAAATCCATAGAAACTATATTATCTTTATGGAGGCTGGAGGAGTACCAGAGAAATAGCACATGCTTGCCCTGTGGCTTTTCCTCTTCCATAATTACATGCTTATTGCCCCTGTTGTACAGGCTACTGAACTGGGTTAAAGCCTTAATCTATACAGCCATTTGCACATTATGGTCTTTGTGTGTAGGCTACTACTTTTTCCAAGTATCACAAAGCTTTTGTACTGTCTATAACATGATCATGAAGACACCAACTAAGCTGGACATCAGTAGCAGGTCTGACACATCAGTTGGAGAAGAGCTCCCCTCCTCTAAAGAAGTATGGTTTCCAGATATTTAAGGCTTTGAAAAGCTTTCAACAGACATTTTTCCTCTTTTTTTCCCCCAGAAAGATCAAGGAAATGTAGAAGTTGATATGCAGTAATCATTTGTTTATTGAACCCACTCTTCTCCCCTTTAAGAATGAGAACAGTATTATATTTATATCAGTACATTGAGATTACTGTTTGATATATGTATATGATTCATAAATCATTGAAAAATGAGAGGTTATAGTGCCCTGATTATTAATGTACTCATAATTAAAGTGCTCTAGAAATATGCACACGTTTACTTACAATGGTTCAGATGGAGAACTGTAACTTGCTCTGTTCTAAGATCTGTTTGATTATAATCCCATGTCCATTTTCTGCAGCTAATATGTGATGAATTTCTGTTTTCATCCAACCATCAACTAAGTAGTATAATTATTTTTGCAAGCTTATTAATCATATATCATAATTAAATACTTTATTTCCAAGCAGTTCATAACAAATGAGAAGTAGATAATGTTGATGTTCTTTGTTGAAGAGTAACAGCTGTTACAGTATTTGAAGTTCTTATTACTCTTGACCCCTGTGCAATCCATACATACAGCCTGTCAGAGGCTGGACTGTGATATTTTGCATATGCATCTATTTAGAGTAGAGGGGACAGTTAATAACTTTTTATTTTCCAGGGTTATATATTTAGCTGCTAGATTATGATTGTACCAATGATTGCTACCTCCTGAACATGCACTATGCAATATCTAGATTTTCACCTATTTGAAAGGAGTGAAAAAAAAAAGCATTGAATATCCTTATATAATGGACAATCAATTGTAGTTAAGAACAGATGACTTTCTAAACAGTAGTCATGTCTATTATCTGCACTGGATTAGTGTCTCTGCCTATGCTTTTTAATGCACTTGTCATCCAGGATAAATGGAGATTGATGGCAACTATTAGTCTGTTTTTTCACACTTTCTGTGGTTCGGTGCCTTTCTGCTTGAAAATGTTGTTGTGTAAAAGGTGACATCCATCAGCTATATTGTTCATTGGTTCAAAGCATATGTTGATGAATATCAGTGCAGCACTACTGACTTAAACCATAAGATATAAGAGGTCTCTGGGTCTTGTGTCAAACCTCTGTAATCAGTCATTAATGTAAATGGCATTAAACTAGAAAGCTCTTGACTATGTATCAGAAGGCCACAGAAGAAAAAGATACACTAAACCACTTAAATACAGAAGAGCAAAAACCTCAAAATAGATAATATGCTAAAAAAAAAAAAAAAAAAAAAAAAAAAAAAGAAAAAACAGGAGGAAGTAGGGAGACCCTGGAATCATTCCCTAGCAAAAAAACAGTGAGGGGCTATAAGATTTTAGTGTTAG